>OU343050.1:5645271-5826807 GCA_910593695.2 Ocypus olens
AGGAAGTGATAGACCAATCAAACGTACTTAGGATACTATTAACACAGCCCAAGGAATTTTGGAAGGTGAACCTACGTCTTTTCTGCGTCGTTTATCGGTAAGCAAGTAACATAACCTCAATATGTGTTACCAATTTAAATTTGTAAAAATAAAAAATCATGGCACACTTGACGTTTTTTTTTTTAATGAACATACTACCGTGGACAAAAAAAATGTCACCCCTGATTTGTCATGTACCTATTATTTCTTATTTTTTAGTGTTGTGAATTTGATTTATGTAACCTTAATATTTGACAGTGACAGTAATAATTAGCTTAATAAGTTTGTGGAGACAGGATTCTTCGAATCATGCATTTCATGACCGATATACTTTCGTTCTTCCATTATAGGATGATTGAAACGTTTTTTATCTAAAAATATCACTTTACTCCAAAAGTCTTCTTGCCTCGGAAGATATTCCAGTGCAAAACCAATTTTGCTGTCCTTATTAATTTGAGTCAATAAAGGTTTTCTGGCTGCGGCATGACAAGATAACGCACTTAACTTTAGACGTCTGCACTGCAAGCTGTTCGGGAACTTCCAAGAAAATTTGTTATGAATACGGCATTTGTAGCATTTTCAAACGGATTTTCTTTTAAATAGTTTATAACAGCATCATTTTCTTCATTATTTGAAACTTTTTGGCGGCCCAGACCTTTAATCTGCTCTAATCGCCTTTCATTCCTCCTCATTTTTGAATTTTTTTGCACTGTACGTCTACTTACATTCAGCTGCTACATCATTGATATATTTGTCATATTTGACATGCATAGCAATTTGTGCTTTCTGTGTGTTACTTAAGTATGGCATATTCTATTTATGTTCATATATCTATATGATTAACACATCTGACAAGTTTGACATTTGCCGGTTTGTCAAATGAAGTCATATTTACATTAATAAAATTAGGGGTGTCATTTTTTTTTCCACGGTAGTACTTTATATACAATGGTAGTACCAACACTTATACTTTATGAATAAACATAGAAAGAAGCCAATTCTTTACGCCTATTTAAAAGACTTATGAAACAGAAAGTGAGAAAGGTAATGTAAATGGGTTTTGTGAATTTAGTTACCTGTGCAAAGATTCCAGTTGTTTTCTGTTGGCATCGAAACCTTCCGGCGTGCCACCGTCGCCAACTTTCTTACGGAGATTATCATTCTCCTCCTGGGCTTTCTTCAGATCGATTTTCGTTTGGGTCAATTGAGCTTCGAGTTCCGATATCCGGGATTCGAAAACGATGGCGGGTCCTTCTAGAACCCGCGGCTTTCTGCTTCCTCTTGGGGATTTCTGAAAGCCAAGTAACAAATTATTTGTTAAGTAATGTCTAGCGTACTGTATTATATTGTTTATAACTTTTTTTATTGTTTTTAACTTGTTTTTGTTTGTTTGTCACACAAAGTTGTCGCAATTTTAAATTGTAAATCCAATCAATTTATTACACTTTTTACCACCCTAATACATATACAGGGTATTTTTTTTATCGTGGACCATAGGGTTTTACATGCTAAAAATTATACCTTGTGTTAATGTATATTTTATCATAAAATTTTGAAGGAAATTTTAGTTAGTAATAAATCAATTATTTTTCTACATGATGCGCTTAGTCAGAATAATTTAAACATTTATTCCATTAAAAAATGAAATTATTTAAAATAAATAAGTGAGCAAAAATAATCAAAGTACCTAGAATTTCTGAAATGTCAGATTGATTAGTGATTTAATTTCATTTTTTAATGGAATAAAACATGTTTAAGGTAATCTAATTAAGCGCATCATGTGGAAAAATAATTGATTTATTACTATCCAAAATTTGCTTTAAAATTATATGTTGAAATATACATAAACACAAGGTATAATTTTTAGCATGTAAAATCCTATGGCCCACGATAAAAAAACATACTGTATAAATATCGTTAAAAGTATATAATTAACATATTAATACATATTTGTGGATGTGTTTGTCAAAAATATAAAATTAAAATTAAAATATAGCCTTGATTGTACTATGGGTTAAAAAATTATTGTAGTTACAGCACGTACATATTAAAATGGAATATCATATAGGTTAAAAAAATATTACAGCACATACATATTAAAATTTCTTATATACAATACACATATATACAATATGAATAGTTACACAGATGTACGTTTGGAAAATCACTGATTTTTAAATTCGGAGTAGCTGTAATAACATTTGTTTACAAGGAATTGTTTAAGCGTTTTTTTTAAAGTCATTTTATTTTTACATTGTCTTATGTTTAGTGGTAATTTTTTATATATCGAGATACATGAATATTTAGCTGACTTTTCATATAGGGTTGTTTTGTGTGTGGGCAAGCATATATTTTCTTGTATCATATACATGGTGGTCCCCATTTTTAACAAATTTTGCTTTATTTTCCATGGCGTATAAAGCACATTTATATACAGGATATTTTTTTTATCGTGGGCCATAGGATTTTACATGCTAAATATTATAGCTTGTGTTAATGTATATTTTATCATAAAATTTTGAAGGAAATTTTAGTTAGTAATAAATCAATTATTTTTCTACATGATGTGCTGCATTAGAATAACTTAAACATGTTTTATTCCATTAAAAAATGAAAATATTTAATATAAATAACTGAGCAAAAATAATCAAAGTACCTTGAATTTACGAAATGTCAGATTGATTAGGCAAGTAATCAAACGAATTTATACCAGAAAATGTGTTTGTACTGTCAAAGAACGGGTGGAATTTGTAGCGGCAATTATAAGAGGTTTGTCCAGCAGGGAAATAGTTGTATATTTCTACAAGAAGTCAGAGAATTTTTATTTTGTGGAAATTGTTGACAACTTTTCCGCAGCGTATCCTGATCGTCCGGTTCCGAGTAAAAGCACTTTTCAATTAAATAAAAAATGTTTAAATTATTCTAATTAAGCGCATCATGTAGAAAAAGAATTGATTTATATTACTCATTAAAATTTGTTCAAAAAACGAAATATATATTCAGGCTATATTTCGTTTTTTGAATTTATTTAATACTTTCTGCAATAAGTAAAGTTGTTTCTATTTTATTCATTAAAATTTGCTTCAAAATTAAATGATAAAATATACATTAACATAAGGTATAATTTTTAGCAGGTAAAATCCTATGGCCCACGATAAAAAAAACATACTGTATAAAGCTAGATGTTACAGTTAAAATATCATTCGCTATAAATTTTAATTTTTGTATTTTCATATTTTATATTTATATTTTATTTTATATTTTATATTCTAATTAATACTTTAATGTACAGGGTGAATCCCGTAAATATATTATTATTATTATTATTACCTACTGTGATGTGAATTGCCGAGTTCATATAAAATTTTAAAACAATAATTTTACACTTACGTTTCTTGAAAGATCAAGATCCGTTTCGGTCTCCGTTTCAGTTTCGAACTGATCGAACACCGACTTCATGAGGTTGTTCTTCTGCTTCTCGTGCAGACACTCGTTCTCCGATATTACGTCTTTGACTTTGCCGAGAAGTGCAGAGAGTTCGTCCTAAAATCGATGAAGTGTTTTTCTCACGTTTGTGTTTGTTTGTATTAAAACTTACCCTGCAGAATCTGGACTCCCGTTCTAGCTGCTCGATGTAGTCTTCTTGACGTTCGATGAAGGTCATTAATTCGGGCGGAGCATCACTTTTGTTTGGTTCACTGAAACAGAAATAAGTGTCATATTTTTGGAAATCCTTAAGTGAGTTTCAAACACAGGCCCCAAAGTCAAGAATAGTAAAGTACGTTTGGCACAGGAAATTCCATGGGTGCGAGAGTGCTGAAAATAAGAGATACACATTCTTTGAGTAGAAACGGGTACGAAGACGCTTGCCTGCGCTAAACGTACTGTATATGGTAGTGGTGATGCTATGAACGATGATTGTGATCTGCACTGGTTTAGATCTCGTTCACTGATTATGATGCAGGTGATAATAAAATAATGGTGCACTTTACCAAAATATATTCACCGTAATTAAATAATTACACTTATAAACCCAAATTTACAGTAACCGGTCGTGAAATACAAAAGTGTTCAAATGTTTTTTGTAAACAAACATGAATGTATCCCCCTTACGTTCAATTGTTGTTTGTTGATTTTGTCAAGGTACACCTTGATATGGTGGGAGCCGACCGACTTGACACGGATGCACTAGCCCATGATTTCGATCCGAGAGCAGGTAACGGATGTAAATAGCCGGAACAGGTAGTTTAACTCTTTGAGGGGCAGTGGTACACGCATTGTACCACCTTCTGAACATGCCTAAGGGGGCGGTGGTACACGCATTGTACCACCTTTTAAAATTATATAGTTTGAATATTGACGACATTTATTGACAAGTATGCTAACTAAGTACTTTAATAAAACGCAGCTTTGTAAGCACCCGCCATTTTATTTTAACTCCAAAAAATGGAAACTTATTTTCTTTTTTGCCTGGCCCCACTTGGTTCTAGAAATGTGGGAATTTCTGGCCCTTCAAAGAGTTAAAGGTTGACAAGTTTGGTTGTTTAAATTTAAAATTTTATATTGTTCAAATAATTAATTGATGTTACAGTTATTAGAGATTAAAATGCTAGCAAAGAATTTTGGGATATTCATATAAAAATCTATTTACAATAAGACTACTAATGAAATGATAAAAACACTTGTTTGTTGACTTAAAATGTTTTTCCAAGTGAACAACGAGAAATCAATAAAATTTATGAGACTACCAATTTACACCGACGTTCAATGTATAAAAATAATTACCCTTTATCATCTCCGGTGTAATGTGACGTACACTTGGCCGGGTAATATGGGTACTTTCTGATAAGAGCGTTGTTGTGGTAATGTGGGTACCTGGATACCCGACTGACTCCGCTGATCAAAGATTGATTGTCGGTTTCTTCGCCCGCGCTGTCCAATTCACGAAGGGGCCTTTTGATCGGCGTGTAACTCTCGGCCAAGAGTATCCTCAACCTGGACACAGCTTCTCTGTACGCCGTGTCCGCGTAGTCCGGCTTCTTTCTGTACTCCATTTTTGGCATTGAGGGTTTCCTACAAGAAAGAATCATGGTATAAGTAATTGGAAAAAAATGGCAGGCTTAGGACTTTTGTTTGGTCACTTGTTCTGCATACTTGACAATTCAGACCTTGAGAGAAAATCGCTGTTAGATGGATTGAAAAATTCGCTATGTTTTATTTACCACCTTTTTATACCTCTTGTACTCATAGTTGTTAATAATATTAATTAAGCTATTTATCATATTTTATACCTCTTGTACATATAGCTAATAAAATTAATAAATTTTTAAAAGTGAAAAATATAAAATTGTTAATTTTGCAATAACATTTTACTTTCTCCGTTACGAAGTACGAGAAAGTATTGTGATCGTGATTTTTTTTTCAAAAATTTTTTTTACGGAAATATCCGTTTTGGGGTCCCTAGATGCCATTTCATCAATTTCTGGAAAAAAAAATTTTGTGTCTGTGTGTGTGTGTGTGTCTGTGTGTGTGTCTGTGTGTGTGTCTGTGTGTGTGTCTGTGCGCGCTGTATCTCAAAAACTAATAGAGCAATTGATATGAAACTTTGAACATAAGTCTTATTTGATAATCCGAAGAACTGAAAAGCTTTTGGTAAAATTTCGTACACCGGAAGTGGGTGTTTACCTTAACCGTTTTTTGTTTTTTGCCAATATCTTCTTAAATATGAAAAATATCACAAAAATATTTAAACAAATACTGAAAATAACAAATAAATGAACATCTTTTGTTTGAAAATATTTTTCATAAAATTATTGTTATTCGAGAAAAAAATTTATTAATTATTGTTTCATTTCTGGTTTATAATTTTGAAACGATAATAGTTACAGTAAATTGATGTTAATAATAATTGCAGAGAGTGCCAAAATGAACAACTTATAAAGAATACGTTTTTTTCGAAATCCTTTTAGTTTTTGAGTAAACTGAGTTTTTGAATTTGAAGTATAATTTTTCCATCTTTCATAATTTTGACGTTTTAAACGTCAGTTTCATCCGAGTTCACGCAACGCTCGAAGTACTTTTAAAATAGGATTTCAATTGAAAATAAACCATGAAAACGTAAATATAAATGATCATCAAGTCGGAGAAAGTAACATGATGGCCACATCACCATTTTTTTGTGATGAGGTCATCTGCCACCGTCGAAGTATTATATTGCAGAAATGCAAAATATGTAATGATGAAATTATTTATCCTTAGTTTTTAAGCTTACCCATAATAATACCCATACCCATACCGCGGGTACATGTTGCTCGTAGCACAAAATCTTTTGCAGTGACACTGGTCATTGCCTATTGTGGTAAAAAGTGCGAGGAAAATGACCGCAATTGCGGATGATCGATATTTCTCCGCCGTCTACGTTTCGCCCATGACTCAATGACTCAATACAAACGCACTTGATTCAATGTTTACTCACTAGTATTCTACATGAAGGGTGCACGCACGCAATACGCCAAGCGCCAGGGACTGGCAATCAAAGAAAAAGGTAATTTATTATTAATGGGATGCACGTCACGCACGTTTTTTTTTTTTCTTTATTATGGTTGCCATAAAAAATCAATATGTGTTCTTATATAACCCCACGGTATTATAACATAGTATTGATAATTGGGACGTGAAAGTGTGATTATTTTTTCCAAGAATACGCGGGTATTGAGGTGAGTGAGAAATCTCTGAACGCGTATGTGGATAGGATAATGACTTAATCGATACAATTAAAAAAAAACAAAATTGTACATCATTATAAAAGACTCAGTCTAGGTTTCTAATAATCATTTCTCCCGAAGATGTGCACGACGTAATTATATCAATCAAAAATACGCCAAGCAACGGTCAAAATGAAATTCTGATAAAAGTTGTGGCCAAGGAAATATGTAAATCTCTGGCAGAAATAATAAATTTATAATTTTTAGATAGAATGTATCCATATCACTTGAAGAAGGCGGAAGTTATGCCTGTTTATACAAACGGAGGCAAAGAAGATATTTAAGCTACCGATAAATATCTGCGTTAGATACTTTTTTGAAAGTTTTTAAAAAAGCTACTATCAGATTATGGAAATTTAATTTGGTATCCAAACAACATTAACGATCGCTACCAAATCCCAATATAGATACCCACGCCAAATCCTAATATAGACACCCACGGCAATCGTAAAATTTGTTGGAAATTTTAAAAGAAATCAATCGATTTTTGCCGGAAAATATTTGGTGCAAATTACTAGAATTCTGATACAAATCGTAAAATTTGTTGAAATTTTTAAAGAAATCTATTGATTTTTGGGGGAAATATTAAGAGTAAAATACCTTTTTTCATTCCTGGGATCCGGATGCAAAATCATAAAATTTGTTGAACATTTTTCACGAATTCGAAAAATTCGACTTTTGTCAGGAAAATCTCAATACGTTTAGTAGGGCTTTTGCATCATAACTTTTAAACCGGAAGTGAGACCCGGAAAATTCCCGTTGGATCGTGTTTTACGTGACCAGATACATAATTGAAATAATTGTATAACATGAATAAAATTTATTATTAATTTATTATTATTATTATTATAAACTGTCAATAGGAAAGTGTCTTTCTATCGTCTACAATGGTTTTTGGGCCCTAACTGTTAAACCGGAAGTAAGACCCGGAAAATTCCTATTGTTACGTGTTATACGTGACGAGAAACATATATTGTTAAAAATAAATTTTTGTCTTTTCGTCGTTTACTAGGGTTTTTGGGCCATAACTTTTAAACCGGAAATATGACCCGGAAAATTCCTGTTGGAACGTGTTATACGTGACTAGATACATATTCTGTCAAAAGGAAATTTTGTCTTTTCAACGTTTACTACGTTTTTTGAGCCATAACTTTTAAACCGGAAGTGAGACCCGGAAAATTTCAATTGTAACGTGTTATACGTGACCAGATACATATACTGTCAAAAGGGAAGTTTGTCTTTCGTTTTTGGGCCATAACTTTTAAACCGGAAGTAAGACCTGAAAAATTCTTGTTGAAACGTGTTATACGTGAACGGATACATATACTGTCAAAAGAAAATTTTATTTTGTTGTCGTTTACTAGGGTTTTTGGATCATAACTTTTAAACCGGAATTAAGACCTGGAAAATTCCGGTTGGAACGTGTTATATGTGACAACCTCTTTACGTTCCTACAATCTTGATACGAATCGTAAAATTGGTTGAAAATTATTAAAGAAATCGATCGATTTTTGGCGGGAAATTTTAGGAGAAAAATACCTCTTTTCGTTCCAGGGATCCTATTATTATTATTATACCAAATCATGACGGGAAAAAGCGTGTAAAATAATTATTTTTCCGAAAAAAAATTGTTGGTCATTTGATGATTTTTGTCATTTTTCCATACTACTCAGGAAGAAAAATGCATGCAAAAAATGTTGGGTCTCAGAAAAATTTGAAAACATTCATGACTGTTCTTAATGACGGGAAAAACCGTGTAGAGTAGTTAGTTTTACCTGAAATTTTTTTTTCAAGATTTCAACATTTCACGATTTTCGCCATTTTTTTCTACTCAGGAAAAAATACATGCAAAAAATATTGAGTCTCAGAAAAATTTGAAAAAAATCATGACGGTTCTTAATGCCGGGTAAAAGCGTGTAGAGTAATTATTTTTCCCTGAAAATTTTTTTTTCGTGATTTTAACATTTCACGAGTTTCGCCATTTTTTCCACTCAGGAAAAAAATGCATGCAAAAAATGTTGAGACTCAACGATTTGAAAAAATTCGCGACGGTTCGCGTAAGATAACGCGTAAGGTAATTATTTTTCCGAAAAAAAATGTTTTGGTCATTTGATGATTTTGGCCATTTTTTTAGGAAAAAAATTCATGTAAAAAATGTTGGGTCTCAGAACGATTTGAAAAAAATCATGACGGTTCGTAATGACGGGGAAAAGCATGTAGAGTAATTTATTTTTCCCTGAAAACATTTTTTTTTATGATTTCAATATTTCACGATTTTCGCCATTTTTTCCAGAAAAAAAAATTCATGCAAAAAATGTTGGGTCTCAGAAAGATTTGAAAATAATCATGACGGTTCTTAATGATGGGAAAAAGTGTGTAGAGTAATTATTTTTCCCAGAAATTTTTTTTTACATGATTTCAACATTTCACGATTTTCGCCATTTTTTCTACTCAGGAAAAAAAAGCATGCAAAAAATGTTGGGTCTCAGAACGATTTGAAAAAAATCATGACGGTTCTTAATGACGGGAAAAACGCGTAAGGTAATTATTTTTCCGAAAAAAAAATTTTTGGTCATTTCATGATTTTGGCAATTTTATTAGGAAAAAAATCATATAAAAAATGTTGGGTCTCAGAACGATTTGAAAAAAATCATGACAGTTCCTAATGACGGGGAAAAGCATGTAGAGTAATTTAATTTTCCCTGTAAACATTTTTTTTCACGATTTCAACATTTCACGACTTTTTTTGCCATTTTTTTCCATATTGAATCTCAAAAAAATTTGAAAACATTCATGACGGTTCTTAATGACGGAAAAAAACGCGTAAAATAATTATTTTTTCGAAAAAAAATATTTAGGTCATTTGATGATTTTGGCATTTTTTTTTAGGAAAAAAATCATGTAAAAAATGTTGGGTCTCAGAACGATTTGACAAAAATCATGACGGTTCGTAATGACGGGGAAAAGCATGTAGAGTAATTTATTTTTCCCTGAAAAAATCTTTTTCATGATTTCAATATTTCACGATTTTCGCCATTTTTTCAAGAAGAAAAAAATGCATGCAAATACTATTGGGTCTCAGAAAAATTTGAAAAAATTCTTGGCGGTTTTTAATGACGGGAAAAAACGCGTAAGGTAATTATTTTTCTCAAAAAAAATTTTTTGGTTAGTTGATGATTTTGGCCATTTTTTTAGGAAAAAAATTCATGTAAAAAATGTTGGGTCTCAGAACAATTTGGCAAAAATCATGACGGTACGTAATGACGGGGAAAAGAATGTAGAGTAATTTATTTTTCCCTGGAAATTTTTTCACGACTTCAATATTTCACGATTTTCGTCGTTTTTTCCAGAAAAAAAAATGCATGCAAAAAATTTTGGGTCTCAGAAAAATTTGAAAAAATTCATGACGGTTCTTAATGTCGAGAAAAAGCGAGTAGAGTAATTTATTTTTCGCAGAAAACTTTTCTTTCATGATTTCAACATTTTGGTTTTCGCAATTTTTTCCATTTTTAAAAAATGCAAGCAAAAAATGTTGGGTCTCAGAACGATTTAAAAAAATTCATGATGGTTCGCGTAAGATAATTATTTTTCCGAAAAAAATTTTTTTGGTCATTGATGCTTTTGGCCTTTTTTTTAGAAAAAAAATTCATGTAAAAATTGTTGGGTCTCGGAACGATTTGAAAAAAAGCACGATGGTTCGTAATGACGGGAAAAAGCATGTAGAGTAATTTATTTTTCCCTAAAATTTTTTTTTTCATGATTTCAATAATATTTCACGATTTTCGCCATTTTTCCCTAAAAAATGCATGCAAAAAATATTGGAAAAAATCATGACGGGAAAAAGCGTGTAAGGTAGTTATTTATTAGTAATTTCATGATTTTCGTATTTTTTTCCATAGTATTAAATAAAATTGCTTACATAAAAAAATTGTTGATTCTTTTTTAAGAAATCGATTGATTTTTGGCGGGAAATATTAAGAGCAAATACATGTAAGCAACGTATGTACTTAAAAATAATAAACAAAAGAGTATCTGTATACACACAATATCAGCAATTAAGTACATATAATTAAAATCTTTTGGCAAAAAAAAAACTAAATTCGGTCCTGTAAATTTATGCGAGATTTTCCGACCATTTTATTGCAATACTTAAACGCCTAATAAAGCACTTCAAGAGTTAAAAGACAAAACAAGTTCTTTTCTGGCCACTTATTCTTATAATTCTAGAAAAAAAAAACTATACCAATCACACGTAATCTTGGTTGCACATTTGTTTTGAATAAATACCTTCAAGAGTGGGCCAAAATTGGAACCTTGCGGCACCCCTGTTGTTGAGATAAATTCATAAATTGTGAATATTCGATTCCACATGCCACAGTACTGCCAATTTCTACGATGCCAACTTTATAAAAAAAGTCTCAATCAATTACAGTCACTCTGAATAACTTATACGCGTTGTATAAAATTTGCTATAATCATTATTTGCGGTTAAAACGTAGTGACATTTTCAATTCCAAACATTTCACACCCTGTATAACTTCGGTCTCCTAACATTACATAACATTTTTTACGATCATTATTTGCGGTTAATATATTCAATTCCAAAAAAATCACGTTACCCGGTATAACTTTGGTCTCACTTTATAAACAATTTGCGGTTAAAACATTGTGTCATTTTTAATTCCAAACATTTACACCCGGTCTCATAACATTATATAAAAAAAAATACAATCATAATTTACGGTTAATATTTTCAATTCCAAACTCTTCACTTACTTGACTTTCTTCTTCTTGTCGAATCCGCAGGAGGCCAGCGGCTTGCTGTAGCCCTTCGCGCCGGAGTAGATGTTCTTCAGGGCGCCCAGTCGCGGTCTGGCCAGGAAGGCGGTGGAGCCGCCGAGCTTGTGCTTCCTGGGTGTGCCCATGGTGCCGCAGTACATGGTCGGAATGATCGCGGGACCCAATTCCGGCCGCCTTTTATAACTTCGGCCAACGCAGTTGTTGATAGCAACGCTGATTCGACCCCAAAGAGTTTGCGTGATTTTTTTTTCATTATCAGTTCGTCGGGGACCCGTTAAATTCGCGGTTTCGTTTTTAGTTGTTCGGCGTAATTTTTCCATCACGAAATGATTGGGTGTAATTTGCTCGAGAATTACAGCCATTTACTCGATGAGTAGATAATTGATGTTGGCTTGATGGGTATCGTGCCGGGTGGATTAAATTCAATTTCTTTGTCAAAAATTATTGTTTCATATATATTTACGGTTTGTATTTGTTATTACTTCCAGAAAGGCACTGCATACATAAAATTAATTCATTAAATAACTGGAAGTAATAACAAATACAAACTGTTATGGTGGTTACGGAGTTGCTGGAGATGGAGAGGGTTCCAGGTAGTCTCTAAGGCCGAGTGTGTTATTAGTTTATTCAATGTGACATTGATGATTGATTATGAAATCACCACACTGTAAAAAAAACCGTAAAAGATACACCCTGTATATACATATATATGAAGTAGTAGTTTTCGTAGAAATTGAAATTAATCCACCCGCACCATATTTATTCATTCGTGGTGGACTTTTGGTGCCTCCCCTGCGGTTGACCACGGTTAAGGTTCGGTCTCCTTCCGCTCTACTCTGAGGAGAGTTTTTAGTTGGTATACTCCCGCACTTAAGGGGGGGGCAACACTGCCCCACTATAGGGGCGTCTATAAAAGATCTTCTCTCCTCTCTTTAAAAAAAAAAAAAACTTTTCATCGGGAAAATCTATAAATCTATGGCAGGAAACTCATGGCTAACTTCTCCTTGGTATTATTTGTGGCAATGGTTAACTGTTGTATTTATATGGTATAATCATTTTTTAGAAGAAACTGCCGATAGATATTTGTATTTAAACGACTTTGTAGGCGATTACATAGGAAAACTGTGTTACACTTTTGATAATCAAAGCAAAGCCATAGGGATATACATGTAAAATTTGAAGTGTGTTAATATTGATTTCCCTAATTATGTAATAGTTTCGGTCTACTTACATTATTTTTGAAGCTTTTTAAGCTGAATGATTTGGTACATTAATCAATAGTTTCCGCAGAGTATTTACCGAAAAAACTTTACAATTATTTTGAAATAAAAACAAAGGTTTGCCATGAAAACGTAATGGCGGATATTAAATTAAAAACAAAGGTTTGCCATGAAATCATAATGGCGGATATTAAATTAAAAACAAAGGTTTGCCATGCAATCATAATGGCGGATATTAAATTTTGTTCTAAAAAGTGACAGTTGCTGTCACTTTTTACAACCGGTCGTGTATTCTACACAAGAAAAAGTATCCCTCAGGCTTTCACGATTTCGAAAAAATCACTCATTTCTCTCCCTCGATATATAATCTACTATTATAATTACATGGTCTTACTCAGCTGCTATTTAAGAAGAGTACGTGATCAATTCCAGAGGAGGAAATACCCAGATACCGAAACATACACCTGTGAAACAACCAAGCGTTAAGTGTTTTTAAATTCTTAATTATCACATTCCTAGTAAGTGCTGCTTTTGTATTTCGTTTTCTTTTGTGCTGGATAATTTAGGTGAAAACCTCTCTCATAATGCATATTTTTATTTTGTTTTTTATGTTCGGTTCGCCTGCGACGACCGCAAATCTCGGTGCTATGCGGTGCTAAGCGTGTTCGAGGCAAGTATCCAGTGTTATATCCGATTTGGGACGTATCTACCTTTCTCTTGCCCCCCCCCCCCCCCCCCCCCCGCGCATTCAATTTATTTCGAGCGCATCACGCACACGCCGCCCCTGCGTCAGACAAAATTAATGGTGGATTCGCCGGGTGTTTGCATGTGTGTGTTCATTATGGATGTTCCGTGGCAGGCTGGTAATTGATGATACCACTATTCGTTTTACGGTTTACGGTTTCATTTACCTTTCTAATCGGGAAATTAACAATTCTCTGCGGTCCGTGTAAAATTCGACCTAAAAGAAAAAAAAAACACTGAAACTTATTTATTTCCTTCGTAGAGCGTTTAGCTCTTACAATGAAAACACGTTATAACAACTGCGATGGAGATCGATTTCCTGTAATTTTTTTCGTAGTTTTATTATGATTCTAATTTAAATATAATATGCTGCTTCCTTTACTCGCTGCATATACCGGGTGTTTCAGACCACCCGTACACATCAAATATCTCGCGAAATACAAATCGGATTGACATTGACAATTTTTTTTGAGCTCCATCATGTGGTGTGAAATTTAAACCACCACCCCTCCCCCCTGGGGCGGGGTGGAGGGTAACTTTAGAATCTTAAATAAGTACCCCTATTTTTTATTGCAGATTTGGCTTCTGCTCTAAAATATATTCGGTTTTTATTCGAAACATGTTTTTCGATTAGCAAAAAAAAAATTTTTTTTTTAAATATATAGGGTGTTTCAGACCACCTGTTCACCCCAAATATCTCCTGAAATACGAATCGGATTGAGATAAAAAAAAATATGTCCAAAAATATTTTTTGAGCCCTATCATGTAGTGTGAAATGTGAACCACCCCTGGGTCGGGGAGGGGAGTAACTTTGAAATCTTAAATGGGAACTCCAATTTTTTATTGCAGATTTGGATTCTATGCTAAAAAAATATTTGGTTTTTATCCGAAAAAAAAATTCGATGAGCGACAGATGGCGCTATATTCGGCAAAAACATTTATTGAATTATATTTATTTTTCGCATCAAATGATAGATGACGACATTTTTTACGTAGTCATCTCTTAAATAAGGCGTTAATTGAAGTCATTCATAATTTTATGTCAGAAATAAGCTAAAAAAAAAAATTATTTGTAAAAAAAATCGTAGAAACGGATAAAATCAATTTGATTATCAAATTCCATTCTACTCTTTTCTATTGTGGTAAAGTATGAATGTTTGTAACGACAAACAGGATTTTTTTAATTAAAAAAAAAAAATTTGCTAATTTTTTGCTAATCGAAATTTGTTTTCGAATAAAAACCTAATATATTTTAGAGTAGAAGCCAAATCTGCAATAAAAAATAGGGGTACCTATTTAATATTTCAAAGTTACCCCCCACCCCGTCCCAGGGGGGAGGGGTGGTGGTTTAAATTTCACACCACATAATAGAGCTCAAAAAATAAATTTAGATGTATTTTTTTGTATGTCAATCCGATTTGTATTTCGCGAGATATTTGTGGTGAACGGGTGGTCTGAAATACCCGGTATATAAAAAAATTTTTTTTTTGCTAATCGGAAAAAATGTTTCGAATAAAAACCTAATATATTTTAAAGTAGAAGCCAAATCTGCAATAAAAAATTGGGGTACCTATTTAAGATTCTAAAGTTACCCCCCACCCCGTCCCAGGGGGGAGTGGTAGTGGTTTAAATTTCACACCACATGATAGAGCTCAACAAAAAAAATTAGACGTATTTTTTTGTATGTCAATCCGATTTGTATTTCGCGAGATATTTGGGGTGTACGGGTGGTCTGAAACACCCGGTATATTTTTTTTAATAAAAAAAAATCCTGTTTGTCGTTACAAACATTCATACATTACCTCAATAGAAAAGAATAGAATGGAATTTGATAATCAAATTGATTTTTATTCGTTTCTACGGTTTTTTTTTACAAATAATTTTTTTTTTTTGCTTATTTCTGACACAAAATTACAAAATTCAATCAACGCCTTATTTAAGAGATGACTACGTGACAAATATCGTAATCTATCATTTGATGCGAGAAATAAATATAATTCAATAAATGTTTTTGCCTAATATAGCGCCATCTGTCGCTCATCAAAAAATTTTTTTTTCGGATAAAAACCTAATATTTTTTTGCGTAGAATCCAAATCTGCAATAAAAAATAGTGGTTCCCATTTAAGATTTCAAAGTTACCCCCCTCCCCGACCCAGGGGGGAGGAGGGGCGGTTCACATTTTACACCACATGATAGGGCTCAAAAAACATTTTTGGACATATTTTCTTTTATCTCAATCCGATTCGTATTTCAGGAGATATTTGGGATGAACGGGTGGTCTGAAACACCCTATATATGCGAAATTTTTAGTCTTAAACGGGAAATTGTAGGAAAATTCAAATGACCTATATCGATTGAAAATTTTCGGCTCTACAATCTTTGATAGCAACTTTTGCCCAAAATGCGTAGTTTACGCTAAAAATGCAAAAAAAAATTAAAAAACTGCGATAATTGATTGATTTAAAAAAATGGCCGATGAAACCATGACGGCAAGATGGCCGCTCTCTAAAAAAAAATCTGTTACAAGCAGATTGTTGCAATCGAGATGCCATTTAATATTATATTTGTTTTTTTTTTCAATTTAAGTCAAAAATAAAGTCGCTAGAGTTTGGGGCCTTTTTCATGAGACACACGGTATATGTCTATTACTCCAAAACCAACGTTTTTCATGCGTGCGCCAGGTGAAAATAGTCTTTAGACAGTCCAAACACACCTACGTAAACAGATCGCTAAGCTGTGGATGAAATTTCGCTAAAAAATGGTGATGTGGCCATCATGTTACTTTCTCCGACTTGATGGTATCATAGCAATTTATATTTACGTTTTCATGGTTTATTTTCAACTGAAATCATATTTTAAATGTACATCGAGCGTTGTGTAAACTCGGATAAAACTGACATTTAAAACGTCAAAATTATGAAAGATGGAAAAATTATACTTCAAATTCAAAAACTCGGTTTACTCAAAAACTAACGAGATTTCGAAGAAAACTTATTCTTTAGAAGTTGTTCATTTTGGCATTCTCTACAATTATTATTCACATAAATTTGCTGTAACTATTATCGTTTCATAATTATAAATTTCTTTCTCGAATAGCAATGATTTTATGAAAAAAAATTTGAAGAAATTGTTGAAATGGTATCTAGAGACCCCAAAACGGATATTTCCGCAAAAAAAATTGAAAAAAAATCACGATCACAATACTTTCTCGTACTTCGTAACGGAGAATGTAAAAATACACGTACATTCGTGTTAAAAAGTAAAAAAGTATGAAGGTTATTCTATTGGGTGATTAGGCAACCCTATAGGCACCTATTATTTTTCGATTTCTACATCAATTCAGATTGAAAATTGCAAGTTTTGTGTAAATAAATGGATCAATGATTAAAATGGTCGAATCATTTGTGGTTTTGGGCATTTGAAAAATAAAACAATTTTTTGTAATTCGTGTTGACTGCGCCATCTGACGGATGAAGGCTGAACTGCTGAGTAATTGCAGTTAATGACAGAACCATTAAACTTAATTCCTATAAACAAAATGTTAAAATCAGTAATGCGGCGGACATAAAATAAATATTAAAGACAATATTGCAAAACGCTTTAAAGTTGTAAATTTATAAATTGTAGCTTTTACAGTGCACTGAATTACCGGCAGGTGCTAGTACCAAATCTGAATTTGCAAATTACTAAAAAACAGCCGAATGTCCTCAGCTATTTTACACATAATTCGATTCAGAATGAATTCTCTATAATTTGATGTACAACTCATTGCTGGATTCTTACATTTTGATTATATAAAGTTCCATGGTTTTGGCGCTGATCGCAATCATAACTTCGTAGTTCAGTCGCCGTCTGATAGATGGCGCAGTCACAGCATGAATTACAAAAATTTGAATTTGTTCAAAAGTACAAATGATTTGACCATTTTAACACGTTAAGCCCTGGCGTACATATTTTTTTTTGATTCCTCGGACCGGGTATTTATTTTTCGTTTTTTCGGTTCTATAACAGTAACATCAAGTTTGTACTGAATTACAAGCGTGGTATTAAAGTAATGCCCCATCAAATAACTGAAATAAGTTCCATAAGGTAAGTATTGAATCGTGAGATCGCGTTGTGTACACGCGGCCTGAAAAAATATATACAGGGTGGCATTACGTTGATACCTCACGGTGACAACGTCATATGTTATTGAGGCATCAGGTTGATGCCTCGCGGGGATTAACGTGTTAATCATTAGTACGTTTAATTACAGATAACCTTGCAATTAACTTACATGTGCTGTAGAAATTGGAAAGAAGAATTGTTTGAATTTTCAAACACCAAAAACTATAAATGATTTGAACATTTTAATCTTTGTCTAATATTAATTTCCAGTAGTAATATAACAAGAGGCTGAGAATAAATTGAAAATAATTCGACAGATTTTTCGAAAGCTTGTTGCCAGGTGATTATTGCCATATGGCAACAAGAATTGATTTTGCGTGACACGCTGTAATCGGGAAAACAGTCCCAGGGGCCAAACCACATTTTTGTAATATTTGTATGTATTAACTAAAATAAAGGTTTTTTTTACATTTTTGTTTTGTTTTGTAGTTTTTAGTTATTTTTTCGTAGTATTTTTGTGTCTCTCATATCTGTGGCTTGGTGCTAAAAAGGCCAAAGTCAAATATTTTACAAATGAGATAATCGAGATAAAAGTTTTATTAAAAATGATTTTATTTGCTGATTTTGTAAAGTTTAAGTTTTTTTTTAAATCTGCTATTGGTGAAACTAGACACTGGCCCTTTCAGCATTAAAGATATTATTAAAGATATTGAGAAAAATAATCTAATGTACTGCTTAACTCCAAACAGTAAAATTGTGACATTGGCCCTTTTAGCACCAAGCCACAGATATATGAGCAACATGGCGCTATAGAAAAAAATGCGTGATATTTAAGCTGCTGGCTACGTCTCTCAAATATGATCGACGCTTGTGTTTTACAGGTTTCTTTTTTGTTGCAGGTTTGAGTATTGAAAATTGAAAATATTTCGTAAAATAAATATTTTGTAAACTTTATGTTGTGTGTCCAATTTTGCTCAAACCAAGACACATATTACTTTCCCCAGGAGCTACGCTCATGATTCCCCATTAGAAATATATGGTAGCGGTTTTCTTATTTGATATACATGGCCACACACTGAGAGATGTGTGTGTCTCAAAAATGAGCGACGTGGCCCTCTGCAGAATGTTGGTGTCTCTTATACATGAGCGACGTGGCGCACAATGTGTTAAACAATTTCTACACGAGATTCTTTCCGGAAAGAATCAGAAGTGTTTTTTCTCAGTGTAATAATGCTGTGATTGGGTGAAATGCACACACATGACCGAAATTGAGAGTTTCTATTGGTTCTCGGAATCGTCAAAAAATAATCATACGTATCTAATACCTCAGCCACACGATGCTCCTCGCGCTGCCGCGATGTTGCCCTCTCTGCCCACACACTGCTCTACTCATGCAATTAATCGCAACGCTCCGTATCATACGCGTTAATATCGCCAGTCCTTTGACTCGCGCCCAAAAACCGACAAGAGAGGGAGCAGTGGGCATGACGAGTAATGTTGTCGCACTACGTCTCCGCCTCCTTTCCTCTGTACTTCCCGTGCCACTCGACGAGTGTGTGGCAGGGGTATAAATTTTATTCTTTCCCATTGGATATTTTTCTGTTGGGAAATGTACAAATAAATAAAGCGAGAATTATGTTAGAATAAGTGTAATTAAAAAATGCAACTTTCCCTAACTAGATTCACGCGGTCAATCATTATCAACGTTGAAATTAAACTTAAATGCGGTTCCAGAAGGCACGAAATGAAACTCACTTGCCACTTGATTCCCTGAATCGTTTGTTAACGTAGCCGCGCTATTGTCATTATCAGTATTTAGAATCTTATCGGCACTTGTTTGCTCCGGAAAGTCAAACTTAAATCCAGTTCCATTTGATTTGAAGAGGGACTTCTTGATGAAGACGGAACTTTTACTCGGAATTCCTGATGTTAATTTAATCTTGGCATTTGCTAAAATAAAAAATTGACAATGAGTTATGTGAAGTAAATTAGAATCAAAAATTATTTTAAGTGGGCAATGCAATAAAATATAAAATGAACATTTTTTATTAACAGCATGCTGCGGGTGATATTAGAAGTTATTTATGACTACGGCAACTTTACAATATGTTCAAGTTCTTCTCCTTTCTAAGCTACTAATGAAAATACTTAAAGGACTCCCTCGCCGGCTGCACACTGAGCTGAGAAGTGAGGTGTACATCCATGTTAGACTGAATTAGGTGTGAAAGTGAAAAGAGAAGCAGGAATTAATATTTGTGTTCTTTGACGTGTCTAAAATGTAATTACAAACACTGTAATCAATGACAATGTAGCTATTATTACAACTAGGGAAATATGAATAGTATATTTCCCGAGGTTGGCTAGTTACATCCGAGGGATGTATAGACAACACCAAGGGAAATGTATTCATATTTCCCGTGTTGTAATCAATAGTTTTTTTCTGATTGAAAGAATATTGTTCTGTAAATGAGAAAATATTGGATTGTAAATTTTTGAATTTATCGGATTGGTAACGTTGCTAAGGGCCTTGTTTGTAAATATCATGGTTGACTTGTTTTGGTATTTGCGTTGTTTCATAAATTGGTGAAATGTCAAACTATGTGTTAACGCAAGCGACGAAAGACTGTGAATGTTTGGTTCCCGTAAAATCCAAAGCTGTAATATCCATAAAGGATACCTTCCTAAGAAATCGGAGGTGTTGTCCCGAGAGCAATTAAAACAATTCTTGCGAGAAGCTCCTAATGACAATTGTTTGATGTCTATATTTCCCTAGGAAATATGAGCACTTCATATTTCCCTAGGGAAATATAAGTGTGTTATGACATATCGTAACTAAGGCAATATCACTCAATATTGTTTCAATCAGAAAAAAAAATACGTATTATTATTATTACATGGATGAGGATGGAATATACAAAGTTGTGTTTTGTTGTGCAAATGGGTTGAGTTAATGCAAGGAATGAAAATGAATAAATGAAAACTTCAAGTCTGAAAAAGTGTAAAAAATATTGAAATATGCAAGAGAATAATGAACGCAAGGGGCCACGGGTGTTAAGGTTGGGGAGGTGGAAACAGAAGTCAAAAAGAAATTATAATTCTTTGTTACTGTTAGAATTATATTGTATTGTATTAATACTGATAACAGTTTAACTTTTACCTGCAGAGAATTTTTTGTCCTCAATTGCCATTAAATTTCTATAATCACCAAAGGTCATTCGCATCACCTGTCTCTTCTTAATTATGGGTGCTGAATTACTCATTAACGTATTTAAACTCTTTGTATTGTCCTGCACTGTAAATAAGTTATAATTAATGAACACAACACAAACAAGGTAAGTGGGTAATATCGCGAAACGGCAAGTTGGAAGAATCTACCTTGGGTGTAAAATATATACAGGGGGGCTTAAAATTTTATGGAAGCCACTTCTCCTTACGGAAACATGAGGATTTTTAACTCGACAGTAATCTACCACATCGTCGCCAATGCGATAACAAAATATCAAAACCATTCTGCTCGTGTCGTCGATAATAAATGTTTAATTCATTTTTTAATTTTAATATCCTACCTTGTTTCTCACTCAATTTGCCACTTTTTAATGCGGTCTGCAGCTGCTGTATGCACCAACACAACTCGACTTCGAATTGCCGAGCGGCCTCCGAGTTCATGTCAAACGTCTCATTGCTCGTTGATGGTGGCGCAGGGCTGGGAGTTGGTATTGTTTTCAATTTACCCGTGGCTTTGTGTAATTTGTGTTTGGGAGGCATTTCTGTTCCAAGTTAATTGCAGTGGAGAATGTGTTTGAAATTGTAGGTTAAGTTTGTTTTGAAAAAGTACGACGAATTTTTAGGCAACTGTTCCAACCATGGAATAACGTTGCAACACAACTGTGGTGGTATCTATTGGTGATTGCTTCAACAACGTAAATTACAGATACATTTAACAGATGGCACTAGTTACACATGGGGGTTGTACCTTTTCCTTTTCCATTACATAGCGGTTTCTAGGATTAAATTTTTGTTAGTTAATTAAGGTTTTGATTATTAAAATAAACTTATTAACCACTTCGCGCCCATGCTGATTTGATTTAATCCCAGGTTTGATTAAAAATTACTTCCTTGTTGTTGTTAACTTTTTCTACGAAATATGATTTCACTGTCACAAACTTTCCCATTTATGCAAAAAAACATAAAAAATATTCCATAGATAGCGCTAAAGAAGTAATTTTTTTGTACAATGTTTTTGTTTTCATTTTTCGCTTGTTGCCACATGTGGCGAACCTGGGCGTGAAGAGGTTAATGCAGTAAAATATACAAAAGCATTATCTGCATACAGCTGTATGTTGGGTTGCTTGGCGATTAGGCGTATATATTTAAGCATTTTATTTGCAAAATTCAAATAATAACAAGTCAATTTGTTTTACGGTACCATACTATACTATGTTTGCAAATAATCTCTAAAAATTGAATTAATATTTAAAGCAAACATAAAATCCTTAAATAATCCTCGCGATAACAGAGGGTGCGCGGGTAGCGAAATTAAAATTACTTACAATTAATTAATTATAATAAATTACACAATATAAAAAGTTCGATAATATATAAGTAATCATCATTTTGATCTGTATTTAGTTGAAAAGCATTTCAAAATGCTCCGCATTTTAATTTTAAGCTTTACAGTAAACTGTATTACCGACCCTTGCTCCAGCTAAATTTTGTTTTGCAAATTGCTCGAAAACCTTCGAATTTCCTCGGCTATTTTATACATCATTCGATTCAGAATAAAATAATCTATGATTTGATGTTTGGCGCATTGCTGAATTTTTACATTTTGATTATAAGTATAAAGTTCGAGCGTTTTGGCGCTGCCCGCAATCATCACTTGGCAGTTCAGCTATCGTCCGATGGATGGCGTGGAGGCGGCGGGAATTACGAATGCAAATTTTTTGAATTTTTAAAAGCTTATAACACGAAACTCCGAGGTGTGATTTTAATAATTGATACCTTAAATCACTGCCAAACTTGTAATCTTTATATCTGTTTAAATAACCGTTCGATAAAAATCGGGGATTAATAAATTATTATTTATTTCCTTCAGATTTCTCACGATTCACCCCAGCACATCACAAGTGTTCATTCACTTAAGTGCTTATAGTGTAAATTTAATTTAATTTTAGTAATTATACTGTAATGTGAATATTGTAATTAAAATTAATAATAAATTAAAAATTAATTAACACGTTGACCGCTTTGTCAGTCACTGAAGTATTCCAATGGGGCCACGTCAATCACCGATGACTGACAGTGAGTATCTACAGTAAAATTACTATTTGATTGGCCGTTGAATTTGTTTAAAACGTCAAAATTATGAGAGATGGAAAAAGTATACTTCAAATTCAAAAACTCGGTTTACTCAAAAGCTAACGAGATTTCGAAGAAAACTTATTCTTTAGAAGTTGTTCATTTTGGCATTCTCTATAATTATTATTCACATAAATTTGCTGTAACTATTATCGTTTCATAATTATAAACCAAAAATTAAAGAATAAAAAATAAATTTCTTTCTCGAATAGCAATGATTTTATGAAAAATATTTTCAAGCAAAAGATGTTCATTTCTTTGTTGTCTTCAATGTTTGTTTAAATGTTTTTGTGATATTTTTCATATTTAAGAAAATATTGGCAAAAAACAAAAAACAGTTAAGGTAAACACCCACTGCCGGTGTACGAAATTTTACCAAAAGCTTTTCAGTTCTTCGGATTATCAAATAAGACTTATGTTCAAAGTTTCATATCAATTGCTCTATTAGTTTTTGAGATACAGCGCACGCAGACAGACACACACACAGACACACACAGGCACACACACAGACACACACACAGACACACACACACACACACCCACTCACAGACACACACACACACAGACACACTCACAGACACACACACACAGACACACACACACAATTTTTTTTTCCAGAAATTGTTGAAATGGTATCTAGGGACCCCAAAACGGATATTTCCGCAAAAAAAAATTTGAAACAAAAATCACGATCACAATACTTTCTCGTACTTCGTAACGGAGAAAGTAAAAAAGTGCAGACACCATAAGTCCAAATTTTTTTAAAAGTTCTAACTCGCCTTAACAATAAGAATTATAGACATGTTCCTCAGAAATTCCATCAATCATTACATATGTTATAAAAGATAAAATTAGAGAGCGACAGTAACTTCTCAATTTTAATGTCTTGTGTCGAAACTGATTCAACTTTACACTTTATAACAGAATTTAACGCTTAACTACGGACACGGAGTCTACCAGACTCCAGCGTGAATGTTTTGCGTTCCACCTGTCGTATTTTCAATTTGTAGCTGCCACTTTAAGTCACATCGGTGTTCTGTAACAGAGTGTATTGAGTAATCATTTCTGAATAACAATTAACCCTTTAACGCTCGAGTTTTTTCAATTTTTCTTTGTATTTTTATCACATTCTTTATTCATATCATTTTTAGTACACGAAATATTAAAGATGCCATAAATAGAATGCCAGACAAAATAATAAAATGCAAAATTCTTTTATTATCTTATGTTCCACGAGGTGGTAATGGGTTATTAACCCTTTGCACTCGTATTTACTAGTGACAAAACGTATTTTGGCGACTATAAGTCGACATACCAGTGCAAAGGGTTAATTCATTTGAAATCTATGAAACTCCTTGTCCTAAAATGCACTAAAATTGGGTGTCCGTGGTTAAATGTTAATTCTTTAGTTAAATCGTCACGTGAAATAAAAACACGAATTTATTATAAAATACAATGTTTCATAAACAGTCTTAAATATATATATATTGTTTTTAATATATCCTAATAAATACATCTAAAACGTACTATACCTAAATTCATTTGTATATCCATATGAAATACAGTCTTCGTTTACATCAAAGGCACTAAATTTCATATACTTCCGCTCGCTAAAATGAATAAAATATAATACACGGGAATTAAAACGAATATCATACATACAGAGAAATGCTCGCGACAGATCTTGACTCGTGGTAACTTACAAATTAACATAATGTGATTGATTACAAGTGAATTAATTCTGCACCATTGTTACGTGCTATTGTATAGCTGCGATATAATCATTTTATTTTCGGGGCACCGTTTTTAAGTAGTTTCGAAGGGCGTTCTCAGGTGCCGAGCTCGAATTCCTGGTAGCCCTCGGCGCCGGTGAAGATCACGTCGATCCATATCCTCATCGCTTCCGGGGAGGGGGCCATTAAGTAGTAGTATCTTTGATTGGTCTTGACTACGAATGTGAGCTGCGGGTTGGGTGATTTTACGGAGTTGGCGTGGTCCAAGTAGACTTCTTCAATTGCCTAATGTACGTGGTAAACATTTTAAAATAAAGGTTTTGCATCGATCCGTGTCTTCGAGTGTAGTCTTCATCACCAGACAGTCGGAGCTTGTGCCGAGATATGTGATAATGTGTTTTCTCAATTTTGCTAATTTGAGGTTCATTTTGTGTAATTAAAATGAAAGGGAATAATAATAATATTCCGCATCATTGATACTAAGAATTATTTTTGGTGCAAAAATTTGAAATTTAATAAAAATGACATATGTATAGCCTGAGTCAGCGACTCAGTACTCAAATTAATGTTTTCTCAATTTTACTAATTTAAGGTTTATTTTATGTAATTGAAATGAAAGGGAATAATAATATTCCGCATCATTGGATACCAAGAATTATTTTTGATGCAAAAATCACAAATTTAATAAAAATGACATATATAGTCTGAGTCAGCAACTTAGTAATAAAATTAATGCGTTTTCTTAATTTTACTAATTTAAGGTTTATTTTGTGTAATTGAAATGAAAGGGAAAAATAATATTCCGCATCATTTCATACTAAGAATTATTTTCGATGCAAAAATCACAAATTTAATAAAAATGACAAATGTACATTTAGCCTGAGTCAGTGACGGCTCCCGGGTGACTCATGGTACGATCGAGGTAGCAATACAGACAGGTAGGGTTGGTTGCAGAGATGGCTATCTGTATTACCACCTCTGCTACATGAGTCACCTCGCGAGCCATCACTAGCCTGAGTATATCAACAGGTTCGCAAATTTAGAAAATTAGATCCATCTATGAGCTAAGTACACAAACAACTTATTGTAGCAACTATTTGGCTGGCGAATGCCACGCTGAATATTGAATTAAACAAAAGAAATTTACATAAATATACTCTGGCCGTGCTATGAAGGCGTCTGAGGAGATAAAGAAGGGCCGGAAGTGGTTCTTAAAAGGTTACAGATAACTTTGGAAGTCAATGTGCATGCAACGCAACATCTTGTGTTCGCTTAGGCATTCGAGATGCATAAAGCATCCGCTCGACAGGCACATGAGGACTGTCCAAGTTGATCACCTGAAATGCCTTCATAGCGCGGCCAGACTTTAGCTACATTTTGCATTTATTCAATTTATTTAATGCATATGCAACAAGTGAGGGTTTTAAATTTCAATTTGAAAAAATATTCATTAAAAATGTAGCGGTTCTAAAGTAAAACTTGGTGTTAAAATTCATAGTCAAATAATTTTGTTTTGTAGTACCAA
This sequence comes from Ocypus olens, assembly GCA_910593695.2. Lineage (NCBI taxonomy): Eukaryota > Metazoa > Arthropoda > Insecta > Coleoptera > Staphylinidae > Ocypus > Ocypus olens. The sequence continues at coordinate 5,671,563 of OU343050.1, forward strand.
TCACAAACATTTTGAATTTAATTTAATCATGGGTATTTACCTCAAATAGTGCACCTCCTCTAATTTTCTTCTCGCTCTTGTCAGCGTAGTAAGCTAAATGCCGTTTGACTCTGTCGAAAACAAACCATCTCCTCGACCAGCCGTTGAGTTTGGATCCCTTTTTGTGCAGGAAACCGCGGCAGCTGGTGGTAGTGATTTTGACGTGCGGGCACAAATCTGCTTGATGGCCTGTAACAAAATAAATTCATAGGGTTGCGGAACTTAGGCTTTGCCGACACTCCACAACAAAAAAAAACTACCACTTTTAACACTTGTATTATATCGTGTGAGCCACAAAATTTTGTTTCAGAGTTGGCTGTGAAATAAATGAGGTATGTCGCATATTATTACGTCTGTCCACGGTACACATAGAGTTGTAAAAACGCCCACAATCGCCAACGCCCACTTTGAAATTACAGAAGAACTTGCAGGGCTGCAGTTAATGAAAGGAACAACGACCGGTGCCGATATATTTTGTGAATTTGAAAATTGCATCAATAAACTTCGTTTACCTATTGACAAGCTATGTAATGTAACTACAGATGGTGCTCCTAATATGGTTGGAATCAATCAAGGATTTGTTTGGGAAATTTAATTCTAAGTATCCGGAAAATGATGTTGTTTTTTTGCATTGCCTTATACATCAGGATGCTCTCTGTAAATCGGCTTTAGATATTGACCATATACTTAATATTGTTGTAAAACTAGTAAATATGATTCGTTCCAGAGGATTATTACATCGCCAGTTTCAACAGTTTTTGGAGTCCGTACATGCTGAGCATTCCGATATCCTGTATTATTCAAAAGTGCTGGAAAAGTATTTGAAAGAATTTGGGATTTAAAAGACGATATTGTGAATTTTCTTCTTGATAAAGACATTTATAATCAATTTAACGTCTTAGAAAACGAAACGTGGCTTTCTGATTTCGCTTTTTTCAGAGACCTCCTCGTACACATGAATAAACTTAATCTCAAATTGCAAGGAAAAAATCAGTTTCTTCACGATATTTGGCAATACCTGAAAAGTTTCAAATTACAGTTATTATTATTTGCTAATCAGATCTCTAAATCTGATTTTTCTCATTTTCCAAGAATACAATCTTTAAAATTCACTATATCAAACAATAAGATTAAAAAATACGAAATTAATTTGAGAAAACTATCTACAGAATTTGAAAGGAGATTTCAGGACTTTAGAAAAATGGAACCAGAGTTTAGTATTTTTGCGACCCCATTCAATGTTAATTACGAAGAAGTTGATGCAAAATTTGAGTTAATAGAACTGAACTGTAATACGCTCCTGAAACAAACTTTTCATACAGTACCATTACTAGAATTTTATAAAAATTTAAGTCCAGATAATTTCCCAAATCTAATTACTCATGCAATGAAGATAATGACAATGTTCGGCTCATCTTATATATGCGAACAAATCTTTTCAACAATGCAGCTTAGGAAAACTTCTTTAAGAAACAGAATTACAGATGAGCACCTTTCATCAGTTTTAAGAATTTCTGCTTCGCAAATGGAACCGGACTATGATGAAATTTTGATGAAACAGTCTCAATTTCATTTTTCTCATGCACCATCAACCAGTAATGACACCAGAAAATAAAGTGATAATACTTCACATCAAGAACTACACTAAATTCATTTTATATTTTGTGCTTATAATTTTGTTACCTTTTGCTTTTTTACTATTAAAATAATAAGTGTATGTAATAATATATGTATATGTTTATAGAACACATAAATTAGTTAACGATTAAGCATTATTCTTTGGCCCGCTACGATTGTCTAGTTATTACAAATGGCCCGTCTTAAAAAAAGTTTCCCCACCACTGCTCTAAAGGGTAACACAGGGTTCAGTAGAAGAAGAAGTATTAGAACATCAAATGGCCACATAACAATTTTTTAAGATAATCTAATTTTTACTAATACATTTTTGAGATTAAGAAGTTTAAGAGGAACGAAGAAAGCGGATAAGGACAAAACATTGTAATTGAGATCACCAACACTACCGTGACAACGGTAAGTTGGATGACAATTGAATTACCTGCTGATTCAATGTGTTGTCTTAGATCAAGTTCTGAACTTCTGATGGGGAGGTATCTGGTCAGAGGTCGGTGTTTGTCTCCGGAAGTGCGGCCCCTTCTTCTGCTTAAAGTGCTGCCAACATCGACACTGATATCACTGGTCTCGGAGAGCGGTCTCGGTGAATCATCTTCGGATTCTGTGCGAGGCTGCAATAAAAATTATAAAATTAAAAACACCTAACAGGTTAAAATAGGGTTATTTACTGTTATAGATACAGATCTCCAAAGTCAAATTGGCTAATGGGGAGCTGGGCTGCGTACCGAGAATCTAAGCGAGTACAATCGGAGACAAAAATCGGGTGTTTTTTTTACCAGTATAGAGAAAGTCGACGTAAAAGATGCATGCGTGCCTCCCGCAAGGAATGCATACGGTTTTCAACAGATTATGATAATTTTTGCCATTGAATGTCCCAAACGAACGCACCGTAATGTACCAATGGCCTTCTCCCACTTTACGCCCACCCATTTGACACGCCACTACTGGCCAATTTGAGATTGAACCATTATACAGGGTGTAGAATAGGTTTATGCACCATGCAGATTTCCATGTTAAATTCTTAATGTTCAAATATTGGCTCCCCAAATGATTTTAGAGAAAAAGTGTAAACTTGTTTCTTGTAGAGAAAAATATACTCTACACAACCGTCTCCTCACTTATTTTTTTACTTTCCATACAAATGGGAATTCGAGGAAATTAAAACTGCTATTTTAGCAAAAATAGATGGTGCCTTGGAATTGCTGATTTTTGAATCTTGGAGGCGTTCACTTTGTAGTCTGCGGTTAGTGGTTGTAAAAATTATTACCATCTACTTAAAACCGAATGCTCACAATATCTCTGGTAAGGCTCTACTGTAATACCGCTCGCAACTATCCTCTTGAAAAATCATCACGTTTTTGATGGAATCAGAATAAAAAAATGCTTGATATTATTTCTGGCCACAAGGTCTGAATAACTTTACACTGACAGAAATCGAAAATAGCAAAAATTACTAATTGAAGTTAAAGGGGATATTTTTAGCAAAGAAAAACAGTTGGGTATTAAAACGTGTTATTTCAAATAACAAAGTCAACTGACAAATGCATGATTTCAACCATTAATAAGAGAAACTTTGTTTTATATAAAACCGCATTTACTATTGTATAATTAACACGTTTCATTATAACTTAATTATGTAGTACTATTACATCCGTGACTATGAAATTGGTGAAATTAGAGTGTGTTCTGCATGGATTCACGTTTTTTTTTTTTTGCAAGGCTGAGCATAAGCGAAAGTTAAACAAATGAAAATTTATATATTATGCATATAAATTAAAATAGAGTAAATACCAGTTGGAGAAAATGTCAACAATTAAATTCTGTGTATTACTTGTACTCAATTTCCATAAAGGTAGACATTTGTGTATAATTATAGAAATGTGCGGTTGACATAAATAACTGCTTAATTCCATGGAATTATTATTTAAAAAAAAAAAAAAAATGGAGTAAGTTTGTTTTACTATATTGGTGTTCAGACATAAGCTTACATTTTTCTTAAATACAATTTAAATTGCACAAGAAATTAAATCAATAAATTTTGTAGTGTAAAACAGCTTTGGTATAATATCACACAACCAGTGACGGTTCGCGGGGTTTTTTCTGGTACGGCCGAGGAACAAGAGGTGGTAATACAGATAGGTGCGGTCACGCAGCCTGCCGTCTCTGCAACTGACCCTACCTATCTGTATTACCACCTCTTGTTCCTCGGCCGTACTAGAAAAAACCCGGCGAACCGTCACTGTTTCTCGATATTATATCCAGTTAATTAAACTTGAATTTGCCTCAAAATCTTTTTTTTTATGACCTTGTCAATTATTAAGTCTTGTTGTCGATATTATATCCAGTTCATTAAAATTTGTAATCCATAAAATTCAAAGTATTCCGCTTTTCTCGTCATCAGGGGCGGCTCGTTATGTAGAGCCAAGGAGCCATGGCACTACCTCTAATTTCGAGGTCTGCAAGAAATGTTTCCTTTCTGGAACTGCATTAGGAACCAAATAATTTCTGGCTCCGCTCGTGCGCACGACGACGACGTGCACTTGTCAGTCGTATTTCCGCGCCATCCACGATGAATGAAATTAGTTCATTACCGAATACGCCTTTTTGCTCATGTAGTATAGAGGGCACTTGAAGATTATCAATTTTAGCACTTGAAAATGTCTTTTTCAGCACTTTGTATAGTTGAAAATTGTCATTTTTGACACTTGAAAGTTGTCTTTTATGACAGTTGAAAATGGTTATTTCTGAACAATGAGAATTGTCATTTATGGCACTCGAAAATGATAATTTTTGATAGTTAAAAACTCGTTTTTGACACTTGGAAAATATATTTTTCTGCACATGAAAATGGTTATTTTGCACAGTTGTAAATGGTAATTTTTGACATTTGAAAACTGTTTTTTGACACTTGAAAATGGGCATTTTTGACAGATGGTAATTGTATTTGTTGGCAGCTGAAAATTGCCATTTTTTGGCAGTTAAAAATTGTCATTTTTGGCACTTGAAAATTGTCGTTTTTTGACAGTTGAGAATGGTAATTTTTCAAACTTGAAAATTTTAATTTATGTCACTCGAAAATGATAATTTTTGACAGTTGAAATGATCGTTTTTGACAGTTGGAAAATGTTATTTTTTGCACTTAAAATTGTCAATTTTGGTACTTGAAAATGTCAATTTTGGTACTTGAAAACAGGGCCGTGCGAAGAGAAAACTGCGCCCGGGGCGAAAGTAAAATTGGCGCCCTTCTATCCCAAAAAAAAAAAAAAATGTTGCGGAAAGTGTTACTTATATTGCTGCAAAAAAAAAAACAATTATTCTAATTCTAAAATTGTCTAGAGCTTCGGAGATTCTATCGATTCCTTGACTTGTATGATTTAAAAAAAATAGGCTACGGAAATCTGGAAAATATGAAGTCAGATTGACGATCAGCCGACCTGACCGCGCGTAGCTTGGAATAGCCAACCGGGCAATCAGTTCGGACAAAAAATGTCACAGCATCTGGATTATAGGTATGTCTTGTCGACGGATTGTTAATTAACGATATTTTCACAAAAGAACATTTCTAAGAATATTATATAACATTTTAGTATGTGACAAGGGAGCCATTAGAAATAATTTAGTTTTATTTATTTATTCCCCTTTAGTATGTAATCAAGAAATTTAAGGTAAAATAAGAAGAAATTTTAGATATGCTGACGTGTGATAAATAATAAAAATACATTAATTAACACTTTTATGAATTTTCCGTCATTCCGATGTAATAGCGATTTTGGCGCCCCTAATTTTGGCGCCCGGGGCGCCCCCTTCGCCCCCCCCCCTTCGCACGGCCCTGCTTGAAAATGTCTTTTTCGGCACTTGAAAATGGTCAGTTTGCACAATTAAAAATTGCCTTTTTGACACCTGAAAATGTCAATTTTACACTTTTAGTAATCGCCTTTTTTAACAGTTGAAAATTGCGACATTTGGCAATTAAATTTTCCATTTTCGGCACTTGAAAATTGTCGTCTTTGGCAGTTGACAATGGTAATTTTTTAACCATTTATGGCATTTGAAAATGATAAATTTTGACAGTTGTAAAATGTAATTTTTGGGCACTTGAAGATTGTCAATTTAGGCACTTGAAAATGTATTTTTTTGCACTTGATGATTGTCAAGTTTGGCACTTGAAAATGTCTTTTTTGGCACTTTGTACAGTTGAAAATTGTCATTCTTGATTGACACTTGAAAGTTGTCTTTTATGACAGTTGAAAATTGTCATTTTTGAACCTTGAAAATTGTCATTTATGGCACTCGTAAATGATATTTTTTGAGAGTTTAAAACTATCGTTCTTGACGCTTGCAAAATGTAATTTTTGGCCCTTAAAAATAGTGAATTTTGACTTTTTTTGCACATGAAAATGGTTATTTTGCATAGTTAAAAATGGTCGTTTTTGAAACTTAAATATCTGGCAGTTTTATGGCACTCGAAAATGATAATTTTTGAAAGTTGAAATGATCGTTTTTGACAGTTGGAAAATGTCATTATTTGCACTTGAAAATTGCCAATTTTGGTACATGAAAATGTATTTTTTGGCACTTGAAAATAGTCGGTTTGTACAGTTAACAATTGCCTTTTTGACACCTAAAAACGTTCATTTTAGACTGTTGGTAATTGCCCTTTTTAACAGTTAAAAATTGTGACATTTGGTATTTAAAAATTTTCATTTTTGGCACCTGAAATTTGTCGTGTTTAGCAGTTGACAATGGTAATATTTGAACCATTTATGGCATTCGAAAATGATCATTTTTGGCTGTTGGAAAATGTCGTCAATCTTGGCACTTTAAAATGTCTTTTTTGGCACTTAATGATTGTCAAGTTTGGTCTTTTGAAAATATCTTTTTCGGCACTTTGCACGGATGAAAATTGCCATTTTTGACACTTGAAAATTGTCTTTTTTAACAGCTGAAAATAGTCATTTTTTAACCTTGAAAATTGTCATTTATAGCACTCAAAAATGAGAATTTTTGACAGTTGAAAACCATCGTTTTTGACACTTGGAAATGGGATTTTTGGGGATTGAAAGTTGTGAATTTTGACTTTTTTTGCACATGAAAATGGTTATTTTGCACATTTAAAAATGGCCATTTTTGACAATCGAAAACTGTTTTTTTTGACACTTGAAAATGTGCATTTTTGGCAGTTAAAAATTGTCATTTTTGGCACTTGAAAGTTGTCGTTTTTGGCAGTTGAGAATGGTCATTTTTAAAACTTGAAAATTGTCATTTATAACACTCGAAAATGATCATTTTTGACAGTTAAGATGATCGTTTTTGGCAGTTAGAAAATGCCATTTTTTGCATTTGAAAATTGTCAATTTTGGCACTTGAAAATGTCTTTTTTGGCACTTGAGAATGGTCAGTTTGTAGTAGTTTTTTTAGCACTTAAAAATGTTCATTTTAGAGTGTAGGTAATTACTTTTTTTAACAGTTGAAAATTGCGAAATTTGGCAATTAAAATGTTTCATTTATGACACCTGAAAATTGTCGTTTTGCGCAGTTGACAATGGTAATATTTTGAACCTTTCGAGAATTTTTGGCAGTTGGAAAATGTCATTCTCAATTTTGTCTTGTTTGGCATTTAAAAAGAAGGTAATGTTACAAAACACAATTCGTCGTTTAATTGATTTTCGTGGACGAAGAACGATGTTACAGATTAAATGCGGGCTATTTTTCGTCTTTATTTAATTCTTTTAGTGCTTCTGCAACAAGTAAACGTTTTTAATGGTCGATTTTTCTTTTCTCAAAAAGGAGGCGGTAAGATATATTGTGTATGCCAAGTGGCTTTACCGTCAAAATTTTCCACGAGCCGCCACTGCTCGTCATCAACAACTCTCATTGATAAATATAATAGATATTTATGATTGTCACTTAACCTGTGGAGAAACATTTCTGTATTATATTGATTGATTAAAACACTCGGTTTGTTAATCAATTTTTTTATGGAGGAAATAGAGCTTTAACAGTAACTGCAACTTTTCAAACTTAAGTGAGTCCTATCTCGCGCTAATTGAATGGCATTTTGCAAATCAACTTTCCATTTCTGTTTCTCTTCATTTAAACTTGCAGCTTTCGTGTAAAAATAAATAAATTATATTTTAATTAAAAAAGGGCGGCCCGTTGAGGCGATCGCTTGTGCCGGCTGCACCGCGTGCCGTGTGGGTTCGAATCCCAGCCCGGCCGAAAGATTTTTCGGGGATCGAGAAGTATTCGGTCGGGTCCATGGTCGTTGTGTATACGTCTGACATTATTCATTTGTTCATTTACTCATCCCAAATTGAACATATAAATAATAATAACCTGGTCGTGACTGAATGGCTCATGTCTAAGTCAAAAAAAAAATTAAAATGATTGAATTTTGAACGATTTGATAAGGCGTTTTTTTTTTAAATTTAGTTTTTAAAGAACCGGAAGGTGAACTATCTAATTGTGGATTAATTATTTATGGAGAAAATGGAGCTTTTAACAAATCAATATGATAGATCTTACTCTGTCCTAGTGTAATCAAAATTCTTGTTAGAATCCATGTATCTTGAAACAAAAAGCTTTTTAATTTTAAAACTTTGATATTCCAGTAAATATTGAAGACGTAACTAAAGTTTCGATAATCTACAGTGCGTTTTTATCAGTGCATCATGTTAAAATTTATTTTCTCTTGCAGATTCTATAATTCTAAATAGTACAATTTTCTTGAAATCAGTTTTCTATTTTTCAAACGTGAGTAAATAGTATATGGAGCTGCAAATAACTGTAAATAAGTCAATAAAATAAATGCGCGCAACCAAGGTGTTCATTACTTAATTTTAGAAACGTGGAAAATTGAATCGTTTACTATTTCTCGGAGCCGAGTAAATATAAGATCGGAATTCCATTAGCTCCTGTCACAAACAACACAATCCAGCACGGATCACCAGGAAAACAATTTGCCACTAGCTGAGCGTGCAATCAAATCAAAGCATGCATTTTGAAGAAAAATATAGATTATCAAAAATAGAACATGTAATCGAAAATCCTACGTTGGAAGCTTTGTTTATTGGCAGGTGATATCGTATGTTCATTAAAAAAAAACCTCAAGTGTCATGGTTTTTTATTTAAAAAAATGTAAGTTGGCACACATGTTAGGAATTGATACACAAAACGTCAGATCGTTCTAAAAGTCACAATTATTCCGTGGTCACAATGGTTTACCAGCAACCAGCAACAACGTTTCTAGTTGAAAATTATTTCCGAAATGGGACTAAAGTGAAGGGTTGCTAAAGCATTTTGGCACGAGTTACACTCGATATTTTTTCGCCTGCCTTAAGTAAAAACAGTGCTTCAGGAAATTTTATATCGCGCACCATTGAACTGTCACTGTCAGATTTTTGCATGGCGTACTCATACTCCGCGGAAGGCTGTCTATGCATATTATTTTTTCGGCCCTACATACGCTAAATCGTAGTTTCGGCCCGATTTTTATGGCCGAAATATATGGTTTCGGTAGAGGCAGGCGAAAAAATATTTTTTATACATATGGTATTATAAAAAAAAATCAATTGCACTACGAAATGCTACGTTGTAATGGTCGCAAGTTCGCAAACATCCTCTTCCCACAACAATCATTGCGTTTATATCCCTTTGCTCACGTTTGGGCAGCTTCCGTTTGCTGTAGCATAATTTTTAGTTAATGACACAATATTTTTAAAATGTTTATTGCAATAGTTAATATATGTTTCCAGGTAAACAGTATTAATTCCCTGACAATTCGAATTGAAAATAATTATCCCCCGTCCGCCGGAAATCCCGATCACAATAGAGCGTCGGTCGGACGCGTAATATTTGTGTTCTGTATTTAAATCCGTTGTCATACGTCTGGTTTGGAAGGTGAAAGTTAGATTACCGCCTAAGAGGATTAGAAGCGGTGGTATTTTTAAGTCAATTCGATTGAATAAGTGGCCCATGCGCAAACGTCGGAGGAAATCAGTTTTCGTGGAGTCCTTCGATCAAGGCTAGATCCATATTCTAAATACGCTTTCGGGATTAATTTAATTTTAGAACATTGTGACTCACGCAGGTGTGTAAATGAATGGTCGAGGTTGGATTCGAAGAACTTTCATTGAAAGCTAATGTTAATAATGGGAAAAGTTCTTAGGTAATAAAATATATAATGTAATTTTTGTTTAATCCTGCCATTTAATTTTTTACTTTCTTACGTAGATACGCTAAAAGAGAGATCTACTTTTATCCGCTCAATCAGTTGCTAAGGAAACGAGTGAGTGAAAGTACTTTTTTTTGTCACTATGTACTTTTGTATTTCTTTTCGACATATGTCGCAGTGTTTGGACATTAAAAATTTTACGTTTTCAGTCGTGCCATAAAAAAGCATGAATTTGTGCGCATACAATTGGGCGTAAGGAAAGTAGGCCAAAGGGTTAAAGTCAAAATTAAAAACAAAATAAATTTGAAAGCTTCAAACTGTTTGAAATTTTATTATTCAAGTGAAATAAAAATAACTATAATACATTTTGTTATTTTGTAGACATCACTGTATCTAAGATCTGATACTACCCGAATAGCACGTCGCTGGAGCCCAAAAATTCTAGAGTGTTCCTAAATTATTAGGCCACTTCACACATAATACTGCGTAAAAGGAAGATATTAACATTTAACTTGGCGGCAAGTGTATCACCGTGAGCTATCCAGTTTGAGCCAGAATCTATGTGTAACATCAAGTTTGCCGATTTTGTGGAATTTAGTTTGAACAAATTTCCAACGAACTAATCGGGAGGCCAATGACAATGCCCTCGCACGCTTACTTTTAATGTCTTCTTTGGACCTTGCAAAATTTAAGCTGGTAGTGTCATCTGCGCTTAAAACTGACCTAGACCTAATTAAAAAAAAAAAAAACGAAGGTCTAAGAATAGAACCTCGTGGTATTAATTTCATACGGATCCGATATCGCGTTAGCGGTAAGACATAATAAGCGAATATTGTTACCCATTCGTTTATTGCCCTAAGATTTAAAATTTAAATTTAAAATTTCTCATTGAAAACAACCCGAACCAATTTGGGTTTCGCGAAGGTATGTTAATCATCACTGCTATCCAGTCATTTGTACAATGCGACATAATTTTTGGGACAATTTACTAGGCGACTTAAATTGCACAATAAATTAACTCATCTCTTGTTTAATGAATTGTTAAAAAAGCTTTTATTCTGATAAATTTTGTGTACTACGAATATTGATCATTTAGTAATTGTAATCACTTGGTTCTATTTTTAGTCAATGCAATTTCTTAGGATTTACTGAAGTCTCTCAGAATTCAGAGAGCCCAAATTCCAATAATTAATCATCGAACACAGACTAACCAGACCGCCAAGTGCAAAGGGAAATTTGTCTCTCGTCTTCCATCAAAATTGTACATCGCTCTTTCTGTCCTCGATAAAACCTTTCACATATGTAAAGGCGCCCGAATAGACCATTCAAAAAAATGGAAACTGTGAGATGATTTGCTTAGTTCGTTTAGGTATTAATAGATGGACATATTTGTACAATTTAAACAAAAAACGAAATGTCATTCCTAAGTTAGTGACACTCGAATGTTATCATTTCATATTTCGCTCTTCGACTGCAACAAGTAAGGTTTTCAATTTTAATTATCTTTCCTGTTTTATTTGATGTAAATTTGTTAAATGACAGTTCTGAGATTGGTTTTCCCACTGGGGTTTTGGTGTGACAAGAAATCAAATTCCCAATTTGTATTTTACGTTAATAAACATATAGGTAGTTTCTTGGCATATAAATACCAGAATTTATAAATAAAACGAATAAACGTTCATAAATGTAATAAAGAACCTCTTCTTTTATTTACCTAGTGCAACATGCGACACTACTATAAATATATTAAATGATAAATTTATCATAATGCAGAAAATTAATATTGTTAAAAGGTCACCCAATAGTTCGTAACGTCAAATTCCTATTTTGCATTGTTCTTTTTTTAAATAAATGTGTGAATTTATTGGTGATATACATTAACGAAGTCAATATTGCATTAAACCTGACAGATTTACTTTATTTAAAACTGAATTTATTGAGCATATTTATTATTATTATCATTAATGGTGCTTATCTTACATTTGAATTTCCCACAATTTTCTATACTTTCGCCATCTACAAACGTGTTGAGTTTTGCCGACAGAAAAATACATTGAGTTAGTCGTCTGTTAGTCTGTGGACAAAGTGAGTCTGTGTTAGTTTATGGTGATTAGCAAAGGTAAAGGGTTTTTCAATAAGGGCGGGTCGATGTTGGCAGCCCGTGGCGGCCATGTTGTTTTGACGGCGTCTGTCTAACCTGTTGTTTATTATTCAGTCACTGATGCCAAATCACCATGACAAGGTACACGATTGAGCAGCACGTCCGAATGACAAAACTTTATCATCAAGATGGGTGTTCGTTAGTGCAAACGTTGCGCGCGTTGCGCCCATTTTACGGCAGACGCGGTGGCCTTTCAAAGTCGACTCTCCAACGTTTGGTGGCCAAATTCGAGACTACCGGTACGTCAAAGGAACGCCAGATTGGCCGAGAACATCGCCGCTGTAAATGAAAGTGTGCAGGAGAATCCGAGGCAGCCAATTCCTCGCTATGCACAAGACCTCGGCCTTTCGCAGACTTCAATTTGGCGAATTTTTGCGTCGGGACTTGGGCCTGCACACGTACAAGATCCAACTGACCCAGGAGCTCAAAGTTGATGACCATAGACAACGCCGTTTGTTCGCTGACTGGGCTTCAGAACAATTGGAAGAGGACCCCAATTTTGGCCGAAAAAACATCGCATTTTTGGATGAAATAGCTATGCTAACAAGCATAATTGCCGTATATGGCACGACGTCAACCCACAAGAGATTTACCAGGTAGCAATACATCCACAAAAAGTTACTGTTTGATGCGGATTTTGGGCCGGCGACATCATTGGTCCGTACTTTTTCGAAAACAACGTTGGTGAGGCCATCACAATCAATGATGATATTCAATTTCTTTTGGCCCAAATTGAACGATATGGACGTGGACGACATGTGGTTCCAGCAGTGCCACGCAGCGGCCCCCACATTCTGCGTGAACGATTTGAGGCTATGGTTATCTCTCGCAGAGGTGAAGTAAATTAGCCACCAAGATCGTGCGATTTGACCCTGCTTGACTTTTTCTGGTGGGGTTTTCTGAAGTCGCAGGTCTATGCCAATAAGCCGCAATCGACTGATGCCCTTAAAGTCAGCCGGATCTATGCGACAGAGTTATTGAAAATTGGACCACTCGGATCCGTGCTGCCGCGAGAAGCCGTGGCGGACATTTGAACGATGTTATATTCCACACATAATGGCACACATGGGCCTTTCAATAAAAAAAAAAAAGAATTTCGTTAATACCTCACACACAGCTTGTTTTATTCCATTGCAACATCGACCCGTCCATTTTGAAAAACCCTTTATAAGAATAAGCTGTAACAGAATGTAATGAATTATATAACTTCAGACGACTTGAATATGTTTGCGTTTAATTTCGATTGTTGTATTTATAGTTCATTGATTTCTTTAACTACATAAGGACCTGATGTATCGACGCATAGTCATTAAGTGTATATCTTTTAGCAGAATCGTTTTTATAGCTCAAAATTCCCAAAATTAGTAATGGGTTCTCCGTTTGGGAATTTTGGGAAATAAAAGTAATACCGTTATAAGATAAACATTTAATGAGTTGTACGTCGGTATAACAGGTTTTGTACTTATGGAAATAAAAAAGGCATCATCGCGCCAATATTAAAAGGTACACAGAAAACGGCAGAAACCATTCTTTGCAAAAATGAGGTATTAGATACTAGACACTTTTTGTGGTTATTTTTTCGATTTCTAAATTTCAACGGAAATATCCATTTTGAGGTGACCCGAGATGATCTGATCATGTTTGAAAAAAAGGTGGGACTGGATATTTTTACTTTCGGCATTTTTGTCGATTTCTAAATTTCAGCGGAAATATCCATTTGAGGCAACACGAGATGATTTCGACCATTTTTGAAAAATGTCTGTGCGGTTGTCTGTTTGCTGTGGGCGCTGCTCTCAAAGACATTTTCATAGACGATTCAGACAATTTTTGAAAAGTGTCAGTACGGTTATCTGTCTGCAGTTGGCGCAGTATCTCAAGCAGTGGCGGCTCGTGGAACATGTCGATGGTAGAGCCACTTATACAATATACCCCCTCCAACCCCCGCCTTTTTTTGAAGGAAAGAACGATTAATCTATTTAAGAATTAATTAAAAATTATTGCTGAGCTTGAAAGTAAAGGTAGTGCCATGGCTCCTTGGCTCTATATAACGAGCTGTCCCTGCTTAATTTGATAAAACCATTATTTGCAAATCCAATTTAATTTTTGTTGAATTTTTCGAGTATTACACAATTCGAAAACTAAAATTTTCAAAAATACACAACTCGCGAAATAATTAACGGATTTTCAAAAACTCTATATGATTTGATAGAACGATGATTTGCAAATCTTATTTAATTTTTGTAGAATTTCGTCGACACGTTTTATATATTTTTTTTAATTTTCACTCGAGTAGTACATAATTTGAAAACTAAAATTTTCAAAAATTCACAACTCGCGAAATAATTGGTGGATTTTCAAAAATTGCATTTAATTTGATGAAACAATAATTTGCAAATCTAGTTTAATTTTTGTAGAATTTAGTAGACACGTATTATAAATTTTTTTAAATTTTTTGATCGAGTATTACACAATTCGCAAACAAACATTTACAACTCGCGAAATAATTGACGAATTTTCAAAAACTCTATTTGATTTGATAAAACGATGATTTGCAAATCTTATTTAATTTTTGTAGAATTTAGTAGACACGTTTTATGTATTTTTTTTAATTTTTGCACGAACATTACACAATTCGAAAACTAAAATTTTCAAAAATTCACAACTCGCGAAATAATTGGTGGATTTTCAAAAACTGCACTTAATTTGATAAAACATTGATTTGCAAATCTAGTTTAATTTTTGTAGAATTTAGTAGACACGTTTTATATTTTTTTTTATTTTTGCTCGAGCGTTACACAATTCGAAAACTAAAATTTTCAAAAATTCACAACTCGCGAAATAATTGGTGGATTTTCAAAAATTGCATTTAATTTTTGTAGAATTTTGTCGACACGTTTTATATATTTTTTTTAAATTTTTTGTTCGAGTATTACACAATTCGAAAACTAAAATTTTCAAAAATTCACAACTAGCGAAATAATTGGCGGATTTTCAAAAACTCTATTTGATTTGATAAAACGATGATTTGCAAATCTTATTTAATTTTTGTAGAATTTAGTCGACGCCTTTTATATTTTTTTTAATTTTTTTTGCTCGAGTATTGCACAAGTGGAAATCAAAAATTTTCAAAATATCACAACTCGCAAATTAATAGATAGATTTTTAAAAACTGCATTTAATTTGATAAAGCGATGATTTGCAAATGTAATTTAATTTTTGTAGAATTTTGTCGACACGTTTTATATTTTTTTTATATTTTTTTGCTCGAGTATTACACAATTCAAAAATTCACAACTCGCGAAATAATTGGTGGATTTTCAAAAACTGCACTTAATTTGATAAAACAATGATTTGCAAATCTAATTTAATTTTTGTAGAATTTAGTGGACACGTTTTATATTTTTTTTTAATTTTCACTTGAGCATTACACAATTCGAAAACTAAAATTTTCAAAAATTCACAACTCGCGAAATAATCGGTGGATTTTCAAATACTCCATTTAGTTTGATAAAAAACGATGATTTGCAAATCCAATTTAATTTTTGTAGAATTTAGTCGACCCGTTTTAATTTTTTTTGTTATTTTTTGCTCGAGTATTACACAATTAAAAAATTAAAATTTTCAAAAATTCACAACTAGCGAAATAATTGGCGGTTTTTCAAAAACTCTATTTGATTTGATAAAACGATGATTTGCAAATCTTATTTAATTTTTGTGGAATTTCGTCGACACGTTTTATATATATTTTTTAATTTTCACTCGAGTATTACACAATTCGAAAACAAAATTTTTAAAAATTCACAACTCGTGAAATAATTGGTGGATTTTCAAAAATTGTACTTAATTTGATGAAACAATAATTTACAGATCTAGTTTAATTTTTGTAGAATTTAGTAGACACGTTTTATATTCTTTTTTCGAGTATTACACAATTCGAAAACTAAAATTTTCAAAAATTCACAACTCGCGAAATAATCGGTGGATTTTCAAATACTCCATTTAGTTTGATAAAACGATGATTTGCAAATCCAATTTAATTTTTGTAGAATTTAGTCGACCCGTTTTAATTTTTTTTTGTTATTTTTTGCTGGAGTATTACACAATTCAAAAATTAAAATTTTCAAAAATTCACAACTAGCGAAATAATTGGCGGATTTTCAAAAACTCTATTTGATTTGATAAAACGATGATTTGCAAATCTTATTTAATTTTTGTAGAATTAGTCGACGAGTTTTATATTTTTTAATTTTTTTTTGCTCGAGTATTGCACAATTGGAAAACTAAAATTTTCAAAAATTCACAACTCGCGAAATAATTGACGGATTTTCAAAAACTCTATTTGATTTGATAAAACGATGATTTGCAAATCTTATTTAATTTTTGTAGAATGTCGTCGACACGTTTTATATATTTTTTTTTAATTTTCACTCGTGTAGTACACAATTCGAAAACTAAAATTTTCAAAAATTCAGAACTCGCGAAATAATTGACGGATTTTCAAAAACTCTATTTGATTTGATAAAACGATGAGTATTGCACAACTGGAAATCAAAAATTTTCAAAATATCACAACTCGCGAATTAATAGATAGATTTTTTAAAACTGCACTTAATTTGATAAAGCGATGATTTGCAAATGTAACTTAATTTTTGTAGAATTTTGTCGACACGTTTTATATTTTTTTTTAATTTTTTTGCTCGAGTATTATACAATTCAAAAATTAAAATTTTCAAAAATTCACAACTAGTGGATTTTCAAAAACTGTACTTGATTTCAGTGACGGCTCGTGGAACATGTTGATGGTAGCGCCACTTATACAATATAGAAAAAAAGAACGATTTATCTTCCTAGACCAAAGTAACTGGCGAAAAAGTGTTTTAAGAATTAATTAAAAATTCTTGCTGAGCTTGAAACTAGAAGTAGTGCCATGTCTCCTTGGCTCTATATAACAAGCCGCCCCTGATCTCAAGAACTAATAAGAGATTTTCAAATTAAACCTTAAGCTTACATTTTATTTGACAATCTAAAGCTTTTGTCAGTTAAATGAACATTGTTACTTGAAAGTATATTGTTTTTTGATTATTTTTTCCAAAATCTTTATATCAATGTTAAAGCTAACGAAAAACTGCACATCTTTTATTATTAAATGTGTTTCATAAATACTTGTTTTGCTTTTCAATAAATTGAATTACGGAAAATATTACAAAAATCTTTATACTTTATGTATAAATGTTAAAGCTAACGAAGAATTGCACATCTTTTGTAAGTAACCGTGTTTCATAAATTCTTTGATTTTGGAGAAAAAAATTATAAAATTGAATATTTTTTTTTAGATGTAATTTATGAAATGAATTAAATTTTTATGAATAAAAATTGTAGAGCATTACAAAATGAAGAACTTGTAAAGAATAATTATTTATAATCCCAATACGCAAATTATTAGAAAAATCCCTTTTATACCAACAAATCGGAGAAAATTACAGCATGACCACATCAACATTTTTTTCCTAGATAATGATGTAAAAATCAAAACTAGTCGGAATAAATAGTTTAAAATTGTGAAACTAACACAACTCTTAATATTACAAATGTTTCACCACGTGAAACCAAATTTAACAAATATTATTTTCTTAATAAAAAAAATCACTTGGTTGTACAAAATAGTCATTATTAATGATGGTGACATTATAGAATATAAAAAAATGTCTGCAAACAAAGGAGTTATTTAATCTATGCATTTGTGCGAACTTATCCTACATTATGTAATGTAAAGATACATTCTCTCTATGACATTAACATAGATCTACCCTTTATTAACTTTTCCGAAGCAACTTTTTAGTCACCGAAATCAAACACATTAAAGTTTGCTTCGATTTAAAAATCTCCCGTGCGCGGGCTTACATTTGCTTTAATGTATTTAATTTCGGTGACTAAAAAGTTGCTTAGGAAAAGTTGCCAGTGCTTGCCAGGTCTTGGGGCTCAGATCAATACAGGATTCTTTGCTTCAATAGAATGAAAAGAATGATGTCATGCAGAGTGATTAATTTTTGCAGAAGCATTAAATGCATTCGGAATACTTCTTTCTTCAACTCTGCACTTTTAGAAACAATAAAAATAAAATATAACTTACGTTATACGAAGAATGACGATTCATCTTCTTGTACTTCCTCTCACTGTAACCGATTTTGAAATAGTTCATCCACAAAGACATTTCGCTGGCGGGTTTTGCGCACGAGTGAGGAAGAAAAACTTTGGGGGAACGCACCGTTAATTACAACAGTCACACCGACGAAACTACAAATAATTGGCACACTTTTTCGCGTTTTTGAAGATCACGCGCGCCCACCGCAGTCCACCGCACACTATCAACGAATTCGACACTGCAGCGGTCGCGGCGCACACAACGACCGTGACGTTCGGTGACTGACTGACTGGTTGCAGTGGGTGTGGGCAGGGTACCCTTTAGCAAGAGGTGAAGAATCCAGAGGACAATCCCACACCTACTTTACGGCCAAGTGAAGATGTGGCGAAGATGAACGCGTCTCGACCGGCGGGGACCACGCACGATGCAAATGCGGAACTGCATTGCTCCGTGTCACATAAATAGGTCTATGTGTGACCGGACGATGATGGGCCATCATCAACGCGTTTGCGTGGTTTTCTAAAATTCCGTGGAGTAAATATTTAAAAAAGGGATTTATTTTGGACTGCGGTGCATTTGTATATTGCTTTATGCAAAACCTTGAGTCGTAACATGTTTTGTTTTAGTAATCACTGTCACTTCTGCAAATAATTCCATTCGAATCTTGAGGTGGTGAAATGAAAATTACAGCATTTCTTCGCCGCAAGGAGAAAGCAATTTAACTCCAGAGGCAGAATTTAATTTTCAGATTCTAATCATTTCTAGGTTTTAGGCTGAAACACATCTGGTCATTTGTAAAAGTGTCTGAATAAATGTATCGTCTCTGTGTCTCTCTAAAGGTTCTACAGAAAGAAAAAAAAAGGTGGTGTTGCATAATAGTAATTTACGATACAAGTCACGTTATGAAGGTTTTTACATTATGAGAGAAAAGTTTGAAAACACGAGCGACGTAATGTAAAAGCAAATAACGTTACGTGTGTCGTAGCACGATTTATTTTATCCTATTTCTATTTTCTTTAAATTTGAAAAATGTTTAATGAAAACCGTCAAAAAGCGAAGTCATGTTTGTTTACCAATATCTCCATAGCAACGAGTTGCGTTAAGATAATATAACAGCACTAGTGTTGTTAAAGGTACCTTAACGTTACTCGTTGCTAAGGAGTTATTGGCATGATAACAGTATAGGATAAAATAAATATTATTAATAAACCTGGAGGTTTAAGATGATAAAGTCTTATGTAAAAATCAGGTTCCGAATTTGTGTAGTTAGTAGCTATCCACTGCATAAAGTTGTGAATGTTTCTCAGGCCTATTGGTTGGATTTCTTTAGAATTATATTTAGGTCATCAATATTGGTAAATAGAAATTTTAACGATTACTAGCACATAATATACTTCAAATCAAATAAAATCAAACTTTATTAACGGCTATACCTATACAATATACTTGTCTAATTAGTAAACTACAGACATAAAATTCTTTAAAACAATATTTTTTATCTAGAATTATGCGTCCGAGTTGGCAAGGCCAGCCCAGTCTAGGTGTAATAGAAGGGTCTCACCCTGAGGGGTTTATTGATCACGGCAATAATAGGCGTAAAAATGTTTATTTACATAAAAAGATCTTAAACGGACTTTATTTATTCAAATTTAGAAGAAGAACTAGTTTTTCCTAGGCTTAAGTTTGACGTATGTGAAATTGTGTTCTTTATGTGAAATTGTTAAATGTAAAAATGTAAGAAAAGTAACGGGTGACCAATAACGGCTCCGCTGCGCTGCGCCGTCGTCCAGCGAGGCCCCTCAAAATTAAGCGATTAAATTGGTGACGGACGACGGCTCCGCTACGCTGCACCGTCGTCCGTGCGGGGCCCATTAAAATTAAGCGATTAAATTGGTAACGGACGACGCCACAGCGTGTGTAATAGCAACTAGTGATAGTTATAGTTGTACACGTGCTTTTAAAATGTTTTAAAATTTCTTATTTCATTTTTATAATTTTAACTTTACCTATATATATTTTTGTATTTTAATTTGTAATGGCCTTCCGTAAATAGATAAATAAATAAATAAACTATGATAATGAATTAAGCAAAGTAATTGGTGAAGATCGACGGCTCCGATGCGCTGCGCCATCAATGAAAAACATAATTTTTTTCTAAATTAATTTTTATTTTTCATTTTCAATTTTTCATTTTTAAGTTTTAATTTTCAATTTTTAATTTTTAATTTTTAATTTTTCATTTTCAATTTTAATTTTTAATTTTTATTTTTTATTTTAAATTTTTTATTTTTGTTTTTATTTCTTTTATTTTTTTTTGAAAGCCTCTGCGATCCCTGAAAATTTCGGCTTTCCGATTTGAAAAGAAAAGAAATTCGTCCTTAAAAGAAGAAAAACGAACCCAGAGGGTACAAATGGCGCGTAGGGGTGGTTAAAAAAAAATTGAAAAAAATCCCAATGAAAGCCAGTCATCGCTTCTGTCATCCCTGAAAGTTTAAGCTTTTCGATTTTAAAAGAAAAAAAATCTGTCCTTGAAAGAAGAAACACTTTAATTTTTTTTAAAGCCTCTGCGATCCCTGAAAATTTCGGCTTTCCGATTTGAAAAGAAAAGAAATTCGTCCTTAAAAGAAGAAAAACGGACCCAGAGGGTGCAAATGGCGCGTAGGGGTGGTTAAAAAAATTGAAAAAATTCCCAATGAAAGCCAGTCATCGCTTCTGTCATCCCTGAAAGTTTAAGCTTTTCGATTTTAAAAGAAAAAAAATCTGTCCTTGAAAGAAGAAACACTTTAATTTTTTTTAAAGCCTCTGCGATCCCTGAAAATTTCGGCTTTCCGATTTGAAAAAAAAAAAGAAATTCGTCCTTAAAAGAAGAAAAACGAACCCTGAGGGTGCAAATGGCGCGTAGGGGTGGTTAAAAAAAAATTGAAAAAATTCCCAATGAAAGCCAGTCATCGCTTCTGTCATCCCTGAAAGTTTAAGCTTTTCGATTTTAAAAGAAAAAAAATCTGTCCTTGAAAGAAGAAAAACTTTTATTTTTTTTGAAAGCCTCTGCGATCCCTGAAAATTTCGGCTTTCCGATTTGAAAAGAAAAGAAATTCGTCCTTAAAAGAAGAAAAACGAACCCAGAGGGTGCAAATGGCGCGTAGGGGTGGTTAAAAAAAATTTGAAAAAAATCCCAATGAAAGCCAGTCATCGCTTCTGCATCCCTGAAAGTTTCAGCTTTACGACTTTAAAAGAAAAAAAATCCGTCCTTGAAAGAAGAAAAACTTTATTTTTTTTAAAGCCTCTGCGATCCCTGAAAATTTCGGCTTTCCGATTTGAAAAGAAAAGAAATTCGTCCTTAAAAGAAGAAAAACGAACCCAGAGGGTGCAAACGGCGCGTAGGGGTGGTTAAAAAAAATTTGAAAAAAATCCCAATGAAAGCCAGTCATCGCTTCTGCATCCCTGAAAGTTTCAGCTTTACGACTTTAAAAGAAAAAAAATCCGTCCTTGAAAGAAGAAAAACTTTATTTTTTTTAAAGCCTCTGCGATCCCTGAAAATTTCGGCTTTCCGATTTGAAAAGAAAAGAAATTCGTCCTTAAAAGAAGAAAAACGAACCCAGAGGGTGCAAATGGCGCGTAGGGGTGGTTAAAAAAAATTTGAAAAAATTCCCAATGAAAGCCAGTCATCGTTTCTGTCATCCCTGAAAGTTTAAGCTTTTCGATTTTAAAAGAAAACAAATCCGTCCTTGAAAGAAGAAAAACGAATCCAGGGGTGCAAATCGAGCGTAGGGGTAGTTAAAAAAATGTTGTTAAAATATCTTCTGCCATCCCTGAAAGTTTCAGTTTTCCGACTTAAAAGAAAAAAAATCGTCCCTAAAAGAAGGAAAACGAACCCAGGTTCCAAAAATTTTGAAAAAGTTTCTGCTGCTATCCCCGAAAATTTCAGCTTTTCGACTTTAAAAGAAAAAAAACACGTGTTTAAAAGAAGAGAAACGAACCCAGAGGGTGCAAATGGCGCATAGGCGTGGTTCCAAAAATTTTGAAAAAATTCCCAATGAAAGCCAGTCATCGCTTCTGTCATCCCCGAAAGTTTCAGCTTTTCGACTTGAAAAGAAAAAAATACGTCCTTAAAAGAAGAAAACTGAACCACCCCCTGGGTTGGTGGCGCGTAGGGGTGGTTCCAAAAATTTTGAAAAAAATCCCAATGAAAGCCAGTTATCCCTTCTGCCATCCCTGAAAGTTTCAGCTTTTCCACTTGAAAAGAAAAAAAATCGTCCCTAAAAAAAGAAAACCGAACCACCCCCTGGGTTGGTGGCGCGTAGGGGTGGTTCCAAAAATTTTGAAAAAATCCCAATGAAAGTCAGTTATCCCTTCTGCCATCCCTGAAAGTTTCAGCTTTTCTACTTGAAAAGAAAAAATACGTCCTTAAAAAAAGATTTTTTTTTACCCGGTTTTAAAAAAATCATATCTCGGAAACGGGGCAAAAATTCAAAAAAGTGGCTCGATCAATTTTAGATATTTTCTTTAAGATTATTTTAAGACATACCGGGATCGTCCAGCTCCAGCGGTTACGGAGGAGATATTTTTTTTCAGGAAACATGAAAAAATCGAAAATTTGAATTCAATTTGAAAAATCACCCCCAGGGGTGGGGGTGACACGAAATGACGGGACCGGTTTTAAAAGCTTGCCCGGTTACCTGGGCAACGATCTTCGCGCAAAAAGTAACAAAATTTTACGGAATAAGCCCCCGATGAGGTAATTAGTATATACAGGGTGTTTCAGAGCTCTGGGAACGGTCAATACGTACTTATTTTTCAAAATTTCGAAAAATGTTTTATATAAAAGTTGTGTATAATAGTGAGCTGCACGCCCTAAAAATATTTAAATTTATACAGGGTGTCTCATAACAAAGTTACAGACCAAACTTATGTTTTCTTAAATGCAACACCCTGTATTTTTTGTCATTTTTGAATTATATGTAGCAAATAAAGGTGAGTTACTTCAATACTCCCTATACCTATTGTTTGCCGTTTTCGAAATATTTGAAGATTTGTTGAAATGCAAGGTCTGGGTGAAATTTTATTTTTGTCCCAGTGATTGACGTTGAACGATTAAAATCATTTTAATTATTTGCTTGAAGGTTCGAACTATAGAGCCAACCATGATTTCATACAAAAAATTATACAGGGTGATAAAAAAAATGCGGTAGAAAAACCCAACTTATAAAGTTGAATAACTTCGTTTTTTTCAAATGGCACACCTTGTATTTATTACTAGCACGTAATATAATTGTCTAATTAGTAAAGCACGGACATAAAATTCTTTCAAAATTCAAAGTTGGCAAGGCCAGCCCAGTCTAGGTGTAATAGAAGGGTTTTACCCTGAGGGGTTTATTGATCACGGCAAGTCCTTCGTGACTTTAAATGCACTTTATTAAATCAAATTTAAACCAAGAATTTAGAAGAATTTAGAATTTAGAAAAATTTAGAACTTTATAATTTAAAAGAATTGAGAAGAAGGGCCTTCATCTATAACACGTATTCAAATAAACATGTTATTATTTTTAAATGATTATGTTAGAATTTCATCATTAATAACATTGATAAGATCAGCACCGACAAGACCAGACTCGGCCCACGCGTAACTCCACCAGACCGAGCCCTACTTCGTCAAACGAACGCGCGAGCGCATTATTCCAATTAGTTATTCAGGCTGGGGCATCGGCCAAATGTCATTTAGAGAGTCACTTCCTGGTCGCTTGGAACTGTTTTGAAATCGATTTCGAGCCGAAACAATGCACGCGACACCGTTCCCCCGAAGAAGTAGAGCGCGAATTTTGATTATGTAAAAAAAAAAAATGGTTTTCTTAGAAAGCAAAATCAAATGTCGATTGCATAAAAAATCGACGTTATTAATAACGAATCGTCGGTTTTGTAGAATTGGAACACGAATACGATTGCGTAGAAATAGAGAAGATTGCGATCTATTGACATTGACAAACTTACCATCAAGTAAACGCCAAAGTGGCGGAATCTATTGCCTGATCAGCAAATAACTACACTGGTGAGACCTGAAAGGTCGAAACCGGTTTGTAGGTGTTCTGATGGGGAAACAATATTTAATGTTTACCATTAATTATTTCAATAATTATTAACAACTTCCATGATCACCTTTTTAATTCCATTAATACCCAAACTCTTGAAGTAAAGAAACAACCCTTCAGAAATCCCCTTGTAAAATGGTACCGTGAGACTAGAAAGTAGAAAATAGTTGGCAGCACATTTTCTGAAAATCCCTATAATCATTCAAGTAATATTATATTGGCTGCCTTAAATTCTCCAGTGCAGTGCACGTGCGTTTTGATCATCTTGTGGTTTTTTTGAGGTTACTTATCTTAAACATAGACAAAATCGGCATTTTTAAAACAATTTACTACACTGATGAGACCGAAAGGTCGAAACCGATCTGTAAAAAAATCCGCAAAGTTTATTTGGCCAAGGCTTCCGGGTTATCCGGAATGCAGACTGGATTGGTTTATTGTTGTATAATAGTTGTAATAAACGTCCCGGCCGACTATATAAACTCGATGGTTCGCAAATAAATACGCGAAATCGATTCGGCTCCGCTTTATTTCCACGAAGTTGTGCAGTTTCGTCACGCCTCCAAAACGCAAATACTCCGGTTTAATGTACCGTGGAAATCAAAAACAGATTTCCATTAAATGCATCCGATAAACTGCGACACGCGAGAATATTTTCGACGTGCTGTTGACGGCCATGCTTGAGAGGAGTTTTTCTATTTATTTACTGGTGATGAAAATGCTGATCTTTTTTACGTGGCGTTAATGACTTTTTAAACAGGTTGTAAGAAATAATTTGTTGACTGATGCGGATATGGTACATTTGATATTTTTAAAATATTAGGCAATTTGTTGTATTTACTTTTTATTTGGTTGAAAATTAAGAATTTTTGAGGAAATATTACACTGTACACTTCAAAAAACCAACGATTTTTTTCTACCCAAAAGGTTCTTCAAAATGTTGTATGAGAAATCTTGAACAAATGCGAACTAACTAAACATAAAACTTGCATTAAAATATGTTTTGACTCTTCGTAGAGGAAAGTGCATAAGCAGTAATTAAACCTGACAACGGAAATAATTAAAAAGGATTTTATAAATATATTGATGCAAGTCTCCGGAACAAGTTTTCTGTAATTATAAATTATAGATTAAAATATTTAAGACGAAAAGCGTCGACATGTAATCATTCTATCGAAATAATAATCTAGTTGCAGGTTTATAAGATATTAATATCAACTTTCTTATCTTAAATTGAATCCAAATTGTATTTGTTTGTGATGCATTTGTTTAATACTACAACTTTTTTTCTGGAAAGTATTTTAAAATTCAACAATATACAAGTGGACTTCATTGAGGTTTCCTTTAAAATATTACTCATCAATTCGCTGAAAGCTAAATATTTATCATGTTTCGGGAAGAGCGAAAACATTTTTCCAATAAACTTCCTACTCGCCGAATCTTTAACAAAACACGGCCCACGTGTGTTTTCGAAAACTAAACATTTTAATTTCCGATTCACTTGTATACTTTCTTATAATTAAAATTTTATTTAATCATTAATTCACAAAAAAATCATTAAATTAATAATTTTCTAGCAAAATCAATAGATTTTGTATAAAGAAAACACTAAATTAGATTAAATTCAAAAGAACGCGTTTTAAACATTAGTTATTGAAATTCTTAGCAAAATTTGTACTGCAAATCAATACGTTTTGTACAGGAAAACAGTAAATTAGATTTAATTTAAAAGAAGGCATTTTAAAAATTTATTATTATTAGCAATTAACAAAAAAAAAATCCAACCGGACTTCATAGATGTTCGTTCTCAAATAAAGGTAGCAAAAACAATGACTTTAATTCGTTATTATGAATTGCGCAAAAAAAATACAACCGTCAAACACTTCAATAGTGAATCTTCGGACTTCTTGGTAATTTTGGCGTTTTGCGTTAATTTCTGGCATGAAGTTTACGACGACCGACAAAAAAAATTGGGATCCGCCAGTGATGTCATGAGAAGATGTAAAACGTTTTGAATAATACTAAATTCGCCATGCGTTGAAGTTTGTAATGAGTGCATGTGTCCCGTAATAAAAATAATTAATGTAATTTTTTTTTTCAGCAAAATCATTCGTAATTGTAATAATCTGATAATGTAATTCACACAATAATCATAACAGCGCATGATAAATATAATCGTAAAAGATAATGTAAACATGAAGTTGAGACGCGCGTGGTCTCGCGGTCGGAATAACATGACTAAAATAAACAATAACACATCCACGCCGAAAAATACGCTTCGTACGAAGAACTCTTTAACTTGTATCATCTAAAATCACACTTAGCGCCGGGAAGAAAACGTAAACATCCTCCTGGCCGAGATTCAGAAAAATGCAATTCATAAAATTCAACGTCCAAAACATGACCAGAAAAATACTAATAAGTAAATTATTAGTTCAAAAGTTCATGAACTCAAACATACACGAGGCAATTTGGCACGTGTATTTCTGAACGCGGCGGGGGCAAATCATCTTATAAAAGGGAAGAAATCGCGAAACTCGGGAGATTGTAGAATGGGCGATCCGTGATGCTACAACATATGATGTGAGTATTCTCCGATGAAAAAACGATAAACGACCGCATCCGAGTAATCACTATGCAACGAAATGTGAAACTATTCACATTTGAGTTATTACTCTGCCACGAAATGCGAAATCGTCAGAGAAAGAATGACCAACCTGAGTTAGCAGACATTGTGCCACGAATTACTTTCTTCACAACCTCCAGACGCTTTGAGCGCTAGGACCATGGGTTGTGTAGAAAGGGTGTATCGCCAGACGCTTTGAGCGCTAGGAAAATAGCACCCAATTTCTTATGGCAATCTTACAAATTTCTGATGGTAATCTTATTCTCCGAACGAAAGAGTGTACTCAAGGTCACCGATTGTGTAAGTTATTCATTGAGATCTAGTTGAAATTTTTATCGACATCAAGCAAAGAGGTCCATTGCCAAGCCTCACATCGTTACGAACAATTCTGAGTCACACGTATTCTGGTCTCGTCAAAGAAAAAAGTACGACAGTTGTTATAAATCTCAAATTCTAGCAATGATTTTTTGTAAAATGTTCGACGACAGTTCTGAGACTGGGTTTCCCACTGGATTTTCCCAGATCTATTGGTACAACAAGGAAATGTGTTCGTAAATCAGATGACATACTCTTTGTTGTACCAATGCAAATGCTAGAACCAATAAGTCAAATGAATAAACGTCCATTCGTTTAACAAACAAGCATTTCATTTACCTAAACCTAACCAACACGCATCGACACTTGTAACGAATCTGTTAAATATTTAAGGGTTACTACAAAAAATTAGACATAACGCATGTAAGTACAAAAAGGTCAGACTTGACGTACTACAAGTTTAAATCATCAAAATCGGACAAATCCTTCGGCAGTTGTACAATTTCAAAAATCAAAGTCGCGATTTTAAAATTTGCCATATTTTGACGTTTTCGATCATCAAAATTAAACAATTCGGCAGTTGTGCAATTTCAAAAATCAAAATCACAACTTAAAAAGTGAGATTTTTGCAGTTTGTGTTATTGTGTTAATTTCACGGAAACATTTTCCGTATATTGACGTTTGAATCGTCAAAGTCGAACAATGCGTTCGGCAGTTGTGTAATTTTAAAAATCAATATCGTGATTTTCTTTTTTTTGTGCGATTTTGGCATTTTTCGTTGATTTCACGAAAAAGCAAAATTAAACCGGATTGTAAATTGCACGAAATTTGCCCCGATTTGTACTTAGAATGAGTGATGGGCATAATCGAATGATTTCAATAATCGAATGATTACTATTCGTATTAATCTGAAAATCGATTATTCATTCGAATGATAATTCGAGTGATCATTCGAATGATATGAAAATGGATTATTTATTTGAATGATCATTCGAATGATATGAAAATGCATTATTTATTCAAATGATGATCATTCGAATAAAAATTCGACTAATAATTCGATATGAGAGTACTTCGCCGTAATGTTTCGTGGGAAAGATATCCTATTAATGCGCTAAGTAAAGTTTTGAATAATATATATTCGAGAACAATCATTCGAATGATCATTCGAGTATAGATAATTCGAATGGTCATACGAATGATTATTCGAATGATCACTCAAATACCGATCATTCGGATGATCATTCGAATGATCAGTCGAATACCGATCATTCGAATGATCATTTGAATTAAAAAATAGGTTCTTGAGATAATCGATTATTTTGATAATCGAATGAATCGATTATCGTCATTCGAATGATCCCATCACTACTTAGAATCATCAAAATCGGACAACGTGTTTGCCAGTTGTGCAATTTCAAAAATCAAAATCATAATTTAAATTTTCGGACTTTTAATTCCTACAATTTTTACGGTTTGCGTTTCACAAAAAAATATTATTAACCTGTTTTGAAATTGCTTTAAATTCTCCAGATCGTTACGTAAGAATAATCAAAATCATACAACGCGTTTAGAAGTTGTGCAATTTCCAAAATCAAAATCACGATTTTAAAATATTCAAACTTGAAAAGTGCAATTTTCGCATTTTGTCTCAATTGACCCTCAAGATTCACTTTGTTACAAACTGTTATTTTAAATAACGGTTTAAATAACTAGTTATTTTGTGGTAACAGTAACTTACTTTAAGTAACGGTTACTAAATTACCGTTTAAATAACTAGTTATTTTGTGGTAACTAACTTACTTTAAATAATGGTTACTAAATAACCGTTTAAACAACCAAATATTTTGTGGAAGCTGTAACTTACTTTAAATAACGGTTACTAAATAACCGTTTAAACAACCAAATATTTTGTGGAAGCTGTAACTTACTTTAAATAATGGTTACTAAATAACCATTTAAACAACTAGTTATTTATAAATAGTAAAGACGAAAAGTAGCCTAAATATATGAATATTCAGCCTGTTCGTGACTCAAAAATTGTTTCAATAAGTTATTTGTTTGTAGTCTTAGTAAGGCTTAATGTAGCAGAGGCACGAACAGACTGAATATTCATATATTCATGCTATTTTTCGTCTTTATTATTTATATTTAATAAATCTGCAATAAGTGAGGTTGTCTCAAGTTAATTTAAACTAGTTATTTTGTGGTAGCAGTAACTTACTTTAAGTAACGGTTACTAAATAACCGTTTAAATAACTAATTATTTTGTAGTAACAGTAACTGTTATAACCGTTTATCTCATTACCACTTTTTGGCGCGCCGAGTCGTGTTTAGCAATGTGAGTCAATCGTTTCCTAAATGATCGAGAAATACATCATTTACTGTAAAGGGAACAATTACGCAATTAACCAATCTTCTGCCAATTTCCCCAATATTTAATCTCCAATCAATTTGTTGTATTTAATATACCTATTAGTGGTAATAGGAATCGAGTTAAATTACAATTTTTAGGAACTTAATATCAGTTAATGGTAGTCTCCGTTATAGAGTAATTTGCAATTAAGGAAAATCTTAAATGAGTTTATAAACGTTTACAGAAAACAAATTACCTACTTACATCAACGATTAATAGATAAAGATCTCATATATTGCAATTGCATTTGCAAGAAGTATGTGGTGCAAACATTTTATATACCAAACGACACACATTGAATTTTTTATCCATGAAACTTCGAATCCTCGATTTTCCATGAATCGTCGAAGAAAAAATCCAGCCCTAGTCACAAGCATCCTCTTCTTCAAATTAATGAATTTGTCTATTAGGTTATCTATTAAGTCCTGTTTATTTATTTGTCTGAATTTCCCTTTGGAATACTGTGTGACTAAGCGGGCTAAGCAAGTGCCAAATATCTTAGATTACTCTAATTCGTATCCATTTCACGAAATCTTAATTAATTTCTTAATTCATAGATGTTCGTTCTCTAATAATCAAATAAAGGTAGCAAAAACAATGACTTTATTTCGTCATTCCGAATTGCGCAAAAAAAATACAACCTTCAAACACTTTTCACTGGTGAATCTAAATATGTAACATAATTTTCGTATGAATCACTCTTTCACATTATGTAATTTAAATCTCTCGTATCATTACGGACCCACCAAAACGTGAAGGCGCCCAACTTATTCTTCGTAAGAAAGCCACAGATTACCACTTTATTGTCTAAAAATACACCGCGTGCAGCTGTGCTTTCCCATTTATTTATTTAGAATTATGACCAACTATTTTTCTTGGCCTTTTTTATATAATCAGTTACCCTAAATATCCGGGGCACACCTGTCGGAAGTGGAATCGCGCGGAGGAAGTTACTCAACGGTTTTCGGTGTGATTTCGTCAAAATTAGCTGCGTGAAGGTTTAATTAGATCGATAGTATTGTTGTATGTTAATTCAGCTCATAGAAATAACAATGTAAAGGACGATTGTGTGTGTGTAGTAATACTGTATTACATATTTACATTGTTTGTTTTGTGGTTATTCTTACACACACTCTTTTTGGCAGCAATTTGAAGGCTAAGAAAATATCAATAGACTTATTACTTTCTCTGTACACAGTACAAGATTGTATTGTTTTGTATACTTGATTGTTTCAGAAATTATATAAGAATTTATTTTATTCTATACAAAAGCATGTAAAACATATAATATAATATATATATGTATATAATTTCTGAAACAACCGAGTATACAAAACAATACAATCTTGTACTGTGTACAGAGAAAGTAATAAGTCTATTGATATTTTCTTAGCCTTCAAATTGCTGCCAAAAAGAGTGTGTGTAAGAATAACCACAAAACAAACAATGTAAATATGTAATACAGTATAAATTAATATTTATTTTGTTATTACAATCCCCGAAATGTAATGGAAGAATATACTAGGTTCATTGTTGTTCATTTGTGGGGCCAATTTAATTTAAGAAAATGTCAATAAAAATATACATCCTGATTTAGTAACTGTAAGGTTATTGAAATTCTAGATCAATAATGCTCCGTCACTGTGAGACATTTTTTGCAGTAAATTTTGACCTTTTGCGGTGATCAAAAATTGAACGCTGACGTAATCTTTATTGGAAAGGAGAAAGGTATCCCGATACGAATTACAATGCCAAGACTTGCAGGAGCACGTTTTTGCAAATCTAAAAAGTGTTTTACCATTGTGTGGATTAATATGACAAAAGAGGTTGCAGAACCTCTGGTCGACGGCTATTTAGAGGAAAAATCATTCAATAAAATGCCCTTTCTGCTAATGAATGGCTTTTGGATGTTCAGCGAGGAGGCTACTTAAGAAAATTTGATCAATACAGGAAATATTTTTTTTTTGGTCTGTAAGAGTAAGTAGTAGAGCATGAACGGCATCTCTGTCTTAGCCTCCTCTGCGTAAATTCACGAGCCGCCGCTGTTGCATGGTATGTTTAAAAAAATGCGCATGTTCTGGTTGATGCACTTTTGCACATTTTTGACGTAAACTGTCAGAATGACAACTATGACTGTAATTAGGACATGCACATTTCATTTCATAGGCGACTACGATTAATTTATTTTTTAATGGCATAAAATTTTTTTTAAGTTTAATTCTTGCAAATATCAATTTGTTTCATTTCATAGGCGACTACGATTAATTTATTTTTTAATGGCATCAACATTTTTTCTTAAGTTCAATTCTTGCATTTAAATTAACCAATTTGTTAAAACACCAAAAATAAAATTTTCCATTTGCACATTAGTTTTACTAGTCAAACAAAAAACTCGTTACACGAAGACCGAGCACACGATTCAAGTTTCAAATAGCGCATTCTAAAAATACGCTGTTTAAATTATCGAACGCAATCATTTCTGGTTTTAATGACACTTCTGTGCAATAAAGTTATTTATAAGTTTCAGTATCAGTTTCAACAGTTTATTTGTCCAGAATTATACTTTATTGTGGGAGGTGTGTACGCAAGTTCTGTTAATACTTGATAAAAAGATCAACAAGAAGTTTCAATTATACAGGGTGTTTCAGAGCTCTGGGAACGGTCAATCACGTGCTTATTTTACAACATTTCGAAAAAAAATTATACAAAAGTTGGGTATAATAGTGAGCTGCACGCCCTAAAAATATTAAAATTTATACAGGGTGTCTCATGACAAAGTTACAGACCAAACTTATGTTTTTTTTTAAATGGAACACCCTGTATTTTTTGTCATTTTTGAATTATATGGAGCAAATAAAGGTGTTACTTCAATACTTCCTATACCTATTGTTTGCCGTTTTCGAAATATTTGAAGATTTGTTGAAATGCAAGGTCTGGGTGAAATTTTATTTTTGCCCCAGTGATTGACGTTGAACGATTAAAATCATTTTAATTATTTGCTTGAAGGTTCGAACTATAGAGCCAACCATGATTTCATTAAAAAAATTATACAGGGTGATAAAAAAAAATGCGGTAGAAAACCCCAACTTATAAAGTTGAATAACTTCGTTTTTTCAAATGGCACACCCTGTATTTAGTAACGTATTCTCAAGTAGAAGAAATTCTACTTATTCCACAAACAAAAATTCGAAATTTCGAAACTTCAATCTTCGAAGATTTTATATGAATTTTCGAAGTTTCGAACCTTTGAAATTGGAAATATTCGAAGCTTTGAATTGGAAATCGTTGAAGAAAATTTCCGTCCTTAAAAGAAAGTACTTAACCAACATCCGCAAAATTAGACTTCCCAACATTGAAAATTCGAAACTTTAAGAATTGGATTTGCGAAACTTCAAATTTTCGAAACTTCAATCTTCAAGATGTAATATGAATCTTCGAATCCTCATAGTTTCGAACCTTTGGAATTGGAAATCTTCGAAGAAAAATTCCGGCCTCAGAAGGAAGTACTTGTTATCATTGCATAACCATAAATCTTAACCAACATCCGCAAAATTACACTTCCCAACATTGAAAATTCGAAACTTTAAGAATTGTAAACTTCAAATCTTCGAAATTTCAAAACTTCAATCTTCGAAGATGTTATATGAATCTTCGAATCCTCGCAGTTTCGAACCTTTGGAATTGGAAATCTTCGAAGAAAAATTCCAGCCTCAGAAGGAAGTACTTGTTATCATTGCATAACCATAAATCTTAACCAACATCCGCAAAATTATACTTCCCAACATTGAAAATTCGAAACTTTAAGAATTGTAAACTTCAAATCTTCGAAATTTCGAAACTTTAATCTTCGAAGATGTATTATGAATCTTCGAACCTTTGAAATTGGAAATCTTCGAAGAAAAATTCCAGCCTTAGAAGGAAGTACTTGTTGATGATTGCATAACCATAAATCTTAATTGATTCTTTAATCTGAGGTCGGAATTTTTCTTCGAAGATTTCCAATTTCAAACCGCAAAATTAGGTTTCAGAACATTGAAAATTCGAAACTTAAAAAAATCGAATCATCGAAACTTCCATCTTCGAAGATTTTCTATAATTCTTCGCAGCTTCAAACCTTCGAAATTGGATACCTTCGAAGCTTTAACCCTTCGAAATTGGAAATCTTTGAAATAACATTCCAGCCCTTGACTTGATGACAAGTTTGATGACTTGTTTGTCATAACCATAAATCTTAACCACATTGCTGCACCTCATTGGGGCATTTCTTGAGAATTTTGTCATCTTTTTCCGATAATCTTCCTCCTAGATAAGAGTTTTTGGTAAAGAATTTACGGGTTAATATAATTTAAATATTGTTGTAAATATTCATTGTCGAAGTCATCATTGTATGTAAATTTGAAAGTTTGTTTAAAATGGTCACGTTTTAATTGGTGTCTAGGTCGGCGTTTTTTTTTTGGAATTCCGTTAAATTTTTAACTTCGCTCCAATAAGTTTTCCCATGGGATTACTTTATTGTATTATGTCGTTAACCATTTATCTTTTTGCAAATCCTAAAATGAGTTATTTATGTCTTCGTTTGTTTAACATTGTAAATCAAATATTTCAAAGTCAACTAAAAAAAAATCTATTTAAAAATCAACCTTTAATCTCATTTTTCTCATTTTTTTTCTAATGTAATAACCATATTGGTTTACATGATTGTAAAGAGAATAAAAAATACTATTATAATATGGAAAAAACAAGTCCAGTGCCATTTGAAAAAAAAAAGTTGAACATCACTGTCGAAATATGAGCAGAAATTTTTGAAAATTTTATTCTTATAATTTTAAAGAGAATTTGCTCCCATTTAAAAATATATATGGTTTTCTATATTTATCTTTAAAAATAAGAAAGTTATAGGCCTGGGGAGTCATGTCTGAGACACCCTGTATATGAATCTTTGAAGCTCAGAAGCTTCAGAAGAAACATTCCAGCCCTAATAAATAGGTACATACGTACATATCTTTTTGGTGGTGTACTTGTTACAGTAATATAACAGGAAAGGTATAATTAGCAACTAAACGGGCTCTTTCGGCTTACCGTTATGGTTAAAAACTACAACAATTTATTCTTTGCGCCATGACCATTATTAGTCACAGTTTTTGGCAAAGATAATTGGAAGTTCAAGTATCATCGCGCAACTTGGTGAAGGCCGAGCATGACCACCAGAATGTGATAAAGTTGTTAATTATAAATAAGCAAGTGGTTGCAAAAGTTGGGCGACTGCAATCGCCTTGCAAAACCGTGAAATTTTATTGTGGAAGCGTGTAATGGATGAAACGATGTAAATTTCGAAATTCCCAAGGGTGAGTCGTAATTGAGATGTAATGGTCTGTAAGATGTTTATATCAGATTTTTGATAGATACAGAAATAAAATATTATAAGTAATTCTTTCATCCTGTGAAAGAATTACTTATTCTCTTAGTTTGAGAAAAAGTGCGATAATCACACATCCTTTTATTTCGGATTTTTGATCGAGACAGAAATAAAGTATTGCTAGTAATTCTTTGACAGGATGTTTTAGAATAAGTGCGACAAGTACACATCCTTTTATTTCGGATTTTTGATCGAGACAGAAATAAAATATTACAGGATGTTTTGGATGCATTTCCGACAATTACACATCCTACTTAAATCGAAACCCCGAAATAGTGCGTTCGAGCATAAATTACCCGCAAAGAGACGGCGCTTTCCTGCCGACATCTATATTTAACTTTTTTAATCATTGCGTGAAAATGGTGGAAATTGAGTCAAAAAACCTACCTGATTCGGGACGCCGAGATTGTTCGAGCTTTCCTCCTCCTTGGGACTCTCCGCATGGTCCGCGATCCTGAAATAAAAATGCAACGGAAATTAGCGTGCGCAAGTGGCATAGTCCAAGTCAAAGTCACTGCTTTTGGAAGCGGACCAAGAAAGGCGACAGGTGGAGACGATTTAAATTTATATTGTAATCGAGACGCTAATCCAAACAAAATAAAAAGGACACGTTAATCTTCACGAGAAGAATGTGGTTTTTGATGTTTTTTATTTACGAATGTCTTTTAAATTCCAACTAATAATAAAAAACCCACAAATGTTGATGTGGATGGATAACTTTTGATCTAGTCTAGGGTATTGACGCGAAGCTACCAAGGCTGCTCATTTTTAAATCCTACTAACATGCAAAGTGCTCTTAAGGTGTGATTCCTATGACGACGGTCGCGATACACTTCTGAAATGATATTCTTTTGGAGCTGATGCCTCTGGAGCGTCCGGAGACACGCGTCTACCAATCATTAACCGCGCGTCCGTACTGATTCTGGAAAGTGTGATTCCTATGATGCGTCCGTCGCTGAGCATCCGCGTCTCAGTACGAACACGCGATTGATGGTTGGTATAGTTGACCGAAAGATAGATCTTTGCGTGCACCTCATAGATAGCTGAACCCACCTCCGACAACATTTTCATGCGTTTACTCTCTCTACGGTGGGTAGGTCTTCGGTAATGACGCACACGCAAAGATCTATTGATCAAACCATCATTGTAGCAGTGTATCGCGTCCGTCGCTGAGCGACTGTCACAATACACTGCTACAATGATATATTTTTCGATCGCGATCGTCGCTCAACGACGGACGCACATGCGCAGAGATCACACCTTTATTGGGACACCCTTTAGAATTGGGTTGTAATATTTATATTCAAAAAGTTTGCCTTCTTATAAAGTGCGTACAATATTCGTTACATTACGTAACGACGCAACATGCTGCTATTAATCACATGTCAATGATAATCGTCGATCCTCCCACATACTCGAGTTGCAATGTCTCTGGAAATAAATATATTTTGATTCATGGTGTTTGCATTTAAAAAATACTCCGTCATTTGTACGTTACGGCCGATCACATATTTTACTCCTTTACACTTGTCAAAACAACATCTATTTGGATAAGCGATGATATTAATGGACTCGAGCATCCTAGCGAAAATGCAGATGCTTCCGCTGAAGTGTTTATGCACTCATAAATATTGCCCTCTGCTGCTTGATTAATGATCATTTAAGTCAATCGAGGAAAGAATTGCTAATAAAATTCTGGTAGAATTAATGCAACATGAAAAGACCAAGAAGGAATAGTATTTTACAATAAAAATTAACGGAAACGTATAATTGATTCAAATTTGCAGTGACAAAAATTGTTCAATTTTGATGACCGAAAATGCACTGTTCCAAAAATTGCTCTCTAAATTCTACAATTATTTTGACAGATGTTTGAAATTTTCACAAATTATACCTGAATAACGTTTCTTAATATTTACTCAAGCAAAATTATCAAAACTTTGCAGTGACAAAAATGTTGTCCCACAAAACAATCCCACAAAACTGTCCAACAAAATTGTCCCACAAAATTATTCCACAAAACTGTCCCACAAAATTGTCCCACAAAACTAACAGTTCCACAAAATTATCCCACAAAATGGTCCTACAAAATTGCCCTACAAAATTTTCCCATAAAACTGTCCCACAAAGACAACGTAAGTATTAAAATTATTACGTGAACATAAATATGATACGATAACTGTCCCATAAAATTTTCTTTCAAAATTGTCCCACAAAATAGTCTCACAAAATTATACATAAAACAGTCCCTTAAAACTGACTCAGAAAATGGAGCTGCAAAATTGTCCCACAAAACTGTCTGCAAAATGTTTCCACAAAACTGTCCTGCAAAATTGTCCAACAAAATTAACCCCCAAAACTGTCCACGAAACCAGTAAGATTGCCCCACAGAACTGTCCCACAAAATTGTCCCACAAAAGAGCCCCAAAAAACTTCCACAAAATTATCCCACAAAGCTATCCCACCAAATTGTCCCACAAAACAGTCCCACAAAACGAGTCTCACAAAACTAACTGTCCCACAAAATTAACAAAATTTGTATGTATATGTATATATGTAAATGGTGGCTTACGTGAAAATAAATATATAATATGATAACTCTCCCACAAAACTGTCCCGCAAAATGGTCCCACAAAATTTTCTCCCATAACTAACTGTCCCAGAAAACTGCCCCGCCAAACTGTCCCACAAAACAGTCCCACAAAACGGTCTCACAAAACTAACTGTCCCATAAATTTATCCCACAAAACTCCCAAAAAATTGTCCTACAAAAAAGTCCCACAAAACTGTCCCGCAAAATGGTCCCACAAAATTTTCTCCCATAACTAACTATCCCAGAAAACTGCCCCGCCAAACTGTCCCATAAAACACTCCCACAAAACAGTCTCACAAAACTAACTGTCCCACAAATTTATCCCACAAAACTGCCAAAAAATTGTCCTACAAAATTGTATCACAAAGCAGTCCCACAGAACTAACTTTCCCAAAAAAACCTAACAAAATGTGTATGTATATATGTAAATGGTGGCTTATGTGAAAATAAATATATGTTATGGTAATTGTCCCACAAAATGGTCCTTCAAAATTGTCCCACAAAATACTTCTACAAAATTGTCCTACAAAATGGTCTCACAAAAATTTCCCATAAAACAGTTAAATTAAACAGTCCCACAAAATTGTCTGACAAAACTGTCCCACAAAATTATCCCAAAAAATTGTCCCACAAAATTGTTCTACAAAATTGTCATACAAAATGGTCTCACAAAAATGTCCCATAAAACAGTTAAATTAAACAGTCC
Organism: Ocypus olens; assembly: GCA_910593695.2. NCBI lineage: Eukaryota > Metazoa > Arthropoda > Insecta > Coleoptera > Staphylinidae > Ocypus > Ocypus olens. The sequence continues at coordinate 5,709,862 of OU343050.1, forward strand.
CACAAAATTGTCTAACAAAACTGTCCCACAAAATTATCCCAAAAAATTGTCCCACACCCACAAAATTGTTCCACAAAATTGTCATACAAAATGGTCTCACAAAAATGTCCCATAAAACAGTTAAATTAAACAGTCCCACAAAATTGTCTAACAAAACAGTCCCACAAAATTATCCCAAAAAATTGTCCCACACCCACAAAATTGTTCTACAAAATTGTCATACAAAATGGTCTCACAAAAATTTCCCATAAAACAGTTAAATTAAACAGTCCCACAAAATTGTCTGACAAAACTGTCCCACAAAATTATCCCAAAAAATTGTCCCACAAAATTGTTCTACAAAATTGTCATACAAAATGGTCTCACAAAAATGTCCCATGAAACAGTTAAATTAAACAGTCCCACAAAATTGTCTAACAAAACTTTCCCACAAAATTATCCCAAAAAATTGTCCCACACCCACAAAATTGTTCTACAAAATTGTCATACAAAATGGTCTCACAAAAATGTCCCATAAAACAGTTAAATTAAACAGTCCCACAAAATTGTCTAACAAAACAGTCCCACAAAATTATCCCAAAAAATTGTCCCACAAAATTGTTCTACAAAATTGTCATACAAAATGGTCTCACAAAAATGTCCCATAAAACAGTTAAATTAAACAGTCCCACAAAATTGTCTAACAAAACTGTTCCACAAAATTATGCCAAAAAATTGTCCCACAAAACTACCTATCGCACAAAATTATCCCATAAAACTCGCAAAAAATTATCCTACAAAACAGTCCCACAGAACTAACTGTCCTGCAAAATTATCCTTTAAGATTGTCCCACAAAATTGTCTCACAAAATTGTCCCACAAAACTGTTAAAAATTGTTCCACAGAATTTTCCTACAAAATTGTCCCACAAAATTTTGCTCTATTGATTCTACAATTTTTTTGATAGATGTTTGAAATTTTCACAGTTTATTCCTAAATAACATGTCATAATGTTTACTTACGCAAAATTATCAAAAATTTGCAGTAATAAAAATTATTGAATTTTGATGACCAAAAATGTTGTCATCACAAAATTATCTTACAAAACAGTCCCACAAAACTAACTATCCCACGAAATGGTCCTACAAAATTGTCCCAAAAAATTATCCCACAAAACTACCTATCCCACAAAATTATCCCATAAAACTCGCAAAAAATTGTCCCACAGAACTAACAATCCTGCAAAATTATCCTTTAAGATTGTCCCACAAAATTGTCTCACAAAATTGTCCCACAAAACTGTCTTACAAAATTGTTCCACAGAATTGTCCTACAAAATTGTCCCACAAAATTGCTCTATTGATTCTACAATTTTTTTGACAGTTGTTTAAAATTTTCACAGATTATTCCTAAATAACATGTCTTAATGTTTATTTAAGCAAAATTATCAAAAATTTACAGTAACAAAAATTATCCGATTTTGATGACCAAAAATGTTGTCCCACAAAATTATCTTAAAAAACAGTCCCACAAAACTAACTATCCCACGAAATTGTCCCACAAAATTGTCCCACAAAACTAACTGTTCAACAAAAGAATCCCACAAAATTATCTAACAAAACTGTCCCACAAAATTATCCTACAAAATTGTCCCACAAAACTACCTATCCCACAAAATTATCCCATAAAACTCGCAAAAAATTATCCCACGAAACAGTCCCACAGAACTAAGTGTCCGAATTGTCCCACAGAACTAACTGTCCTACAAAATTATCCTTTAAAATTGTCCCACAAAACTGTCTTACAAAATTGTTCCACAGAATTGTCCTACAAAATTGTCCCACAAAATTGCTCTATTAATTCTACAATTTTTTTGACAGATTTTTGAAATGTTCACAGATTATTCCTAAATAACATGTCGTAATGTTTACTTACGCAAAATTGTCAAAAATTTGCAGTAACAAAAATTATCCAATTTTGATGACCTAAAATGTTGTCCCACAAAATTATCTTACAAAACAGCCCCACTAAATTATCCCAAAAAATTGTCCTATAAAGTTGTCCCAAATAATTATCCCAGAAAACTAACTGTCCCACAAAATTTTCTAACAAAACTGTCCCACAAAACCACCTATCCCACAAAATTATCCCATTAAACTCGCAAAAAATTATCCTTTAAAACGGTCCCACAGAACTAAGTGTCCCACCGAATTGTCCCACAGAACTAAGTGTCCCACCGAATTGTCCCACAGAACTAACTGTCCTACAAAATTATCCTTTAATATTGTCCTACAAAATTGTCCCACAAAACTGTCTTACAAAATTGTTCCACAGAATTGTCCCACAAAATTGCTCTATTGACTCTACATTTTTTTGACAGATCGATTTTCGCAGTTTATTCCTAAATAACATGTTTACTTCAGCAAAATTATCAAAAATTTGCAGTAACAAAAATTATCCAATTTTGATGACCAAAAATGTTCTCCCACAAAATTATCTTACAAAACAGTCCCACAAAACTAACTATCCTACGAAATTGTCCCAAAAAATTATCCCACAAAATTGTCCTACAAAATTGTCCCACAAAATTATCCCACAAAAACAGTCCCACAAAATTTTCTAACAGAACTCTCCCCCAAAACTGTTCCACTAAATTGTCCTACAAAATTGTCCTACATAACTAATTGTCCCACAAAATTAGCCCACAAAACAGTCCCGCAAAACTAAATGCCTCACAAAATTATCCCATAAAATTGTCCCACAAAATTGTTCCACTAAATTGTCCTACATAACTAATTGTCCCACAAAATTGTCCCACAAAATTGTCCTACAAAATTTTCCTACTTAACTAATTGTTCCACAAAATTAACCCACAAAACTAAATGTCTCACAAAATTATCCCACAAAATTGTTCCACAAAATTCTCCCACAAAATTGTCCTACATAACTAATTGTCCCACAAAATTAGCCCACAAGACAGTCCTACAAAACAGTCCCACAAAATTGTCTCACAAAATTGTTCCAGAAAATTGTCCTACATAACTAATTGTACCACAAAATTAGCCCACAAAACAGTCTCACAAAACTAAATGTCTCACAAAATTATCCCACAAAATTGTTCCACAAAATTGTCCTACAAAATTGTCCTACATAACTAATTGTCCCACAAAATTGTCCTAAAAAATTATCCTACATAACTAATTGTCCCACAAAATTAGCCCACAAAACAGTGCCACAAAACTAAATGTCTCACAAAATTATCCCACAAAATTGTTCCACAAGATTGTCTTACAAAATTGTCCTACATAACTAATTGTCCCACAAAACAGTCCCAGAAAACCAAATGTCTCACAAAATTATCCTACAAAATTGTTCCAGAAAATTGTCCTGCAAAATTGTCCCACAAAACTGTCTCCCTGTCTAGGTATGACAACTTGTGGGATATTCACATGGGATTGGGATTGTCTCTGAACCCATTAAGCCCCTCTGCCATCACCCTACTCTATTTTAATTCTTTCAGCGATTTCCTACTGAAAATTATTTATTTAATCTTTTTTTTTCAAAGAATAAATCCCTGTAATCAAAATTGCAGGCCAACTAACCCAAATCAGCAAATCAGCTGGAGATTTTTTTCCCGATGGCACACTTCCTGCAAAAACATTGCGAATATGATTCAGCCTTAAAAATATACATTTTATTTGAAGAGAGATATGAATCGCTAAACCGGGATTTTTCGTGCCATTCACATTTATCCCAGTGCCAACTTGTAATATATAAATCAAGACTATTTTTGTGATGTATCAGGTGTAAACATCACACCAACGTCAATCCTTATTTTAAACTCAAAATGCGAGCATCAAATACACACACACACAATTATGCGTTAACATTTTGGAAACATGAACTTGTAAAGGATTCAAACAACTAAATAAGTTAAATTAGTACAGTAAATAAAATAAATAAAAATCAGGAAGTACTACAGTCTATTTCTCATATTAAATCACCTGATAAACATGGATTACCAACTACAAACAAAATTACCAACTACAAACAACTAAATAAGTAATTGTGGAGGCTTTCACTTCGTGATACATTTTGAATAATTCAAATAAAAATGAATACCATTGTTGATATCACTTTATTAAATTTAAAAAAATTTACTTAGTTAATATAACACTGTTTAAATAGTGTGATATTAACTAAGTAAACGTGTGTTTTAGAAAATGAAGAAGCAATTAAAATTCAACAATACAATTCCTGCATTGTATATCTCATAGCAGTAATAAATAGAACCGAGCCAGACTTGAGAAAATAAATGGAGGAAACCGCTGAAGAATAATTGCCACAAATTTCCCCAGTGGCAAACAATAATAAGTCCGAAGTTAAAACAAACAGAGTAACACTGATTTATGGCAAGAAGTGGATACGAGACACGCTGTTTTATTGTGTTTGTGTTATTAAATCCATTGTGCAGCTGCCAAAAATTCGTAAGATCAAAAATAGAGCCGGTGTGTGTGTGTACGGTCGCGGCCGAGTAGCAACTTTCATAATTGACCTAGGGATGTTTGCCTGAAATAGTTCGAGTGGAAAATTATTGCAAAGGAGGTAAAAATAAAGATTCTTTTTGAAAATTATGCGTTCTATTTTGTTGTGTACGTAGAATGAAAACAAGAAAACAGTTTAAATGAGTTACGCGTAAATTGTTTAGTCTACATTAATTTGTTTTGTGTAAATATACCGGACAAATGAAGGTTATTTTATTTAACAATTTAAATTGCAATATATTTGAATTTTTGCTATTATTCTCTGGCGCATCCACCATAATCGCCGGATCACAACTTATTTAAAAATCTCCCAAAATCAAGAACACAATAATGGGGTGTCATTAAAACAATAGATGGCGCCATTAGTCAAAAATAAATGATTTTAATACAAAAATGTGTATTTTTATCAAAGAAAATATTTTATTTCTGTTTTACTGAATTAATTTCATACTTTTAACGCGCACTGTATATAATACAATTAAAATGCTATCGAATAATATGAATTAATTTAAAACCACTTATAATTGAAACTCCGGATAAATCAACACGAGCATTCTCTTAATTCTGGCAATATTTCAGTCACGCAATAAATCTCATTAAGAGGAACATGAAAATTGCGGGTCGATAAAACAGTCTGGGCAAAAATGCGGGAGAAAAGTAATAAACACGTCCCGATAAATCGTAAGCGGGATTTAAATAGTTTTCTGGTTGTGAAATAATCTAAAATTAATTTTGAGTTAAATTTATAGTTTACAAAATATTTTTGTAAAGTAGGTTCCGAAACATGTATATTTGGTTCAAGTTCAATGCGGCGGAAATAGAAAGCAAACAATGTAATAGTATTTGCGGAACGAACACAACACGTGGGAATTTAGGAAATAGCAAATACAGGGTGTCACTAATTCATTAGGAGAGTAAGTTTTAACGCCCATCGTTCTTCTGATGAAAAAAAAAGGAATACTTTATAAAGTTGATTTTTTCGAGTTTACTTTGCTGACGCGTCACGGGCTTCAAATTGGCATTTGTTTTTGCAAGAGTACATTTTCTGGAGGGTCTTGAAGGGATTTTTCCAGTGACGTATAGAAACCCAGAATCGAACCAATGGTTTCTTCAGGAAATCATTTCAAATACAATTTTTGTGTAGTTTTTTACGTTTTCGTCAAAAATTAAAAATTGCCAATTTTAATTTAACCGGACCAACTTGCACCCATGGAGCACGGATTTGAAAACCGCGTTCCATTTGGATTCTTCGTTTAGCCGCTACGACCGTTTAAAGTCTGAATAAATCGACTTTTTTCAAAATTTTCCTCAAAGTTCATGGTGACTTACTACCTTTTTTGCAATTTTTTGTAGATGAAATTTTTTAACGCCAATCAATTTAGCTCGTTCTTGTGATGAAAAAAAGGTATTGCATAAATGTCTACGATGATTATTAAAAAAGTTGATTTTTCCGATTTTTTACATTTTCGAGTTTTCTTTGCGAACACGCCACGGACTTCAAATCTAGGAGCCAGTATTTTATTTTGTTAATGTAGCAATGAAACATCTTTATGACACCTAAAACTATGATCATAAAGCATTAAATTACCATGTTTATAGCTTTTAAACGTAAATGTATTTCCGAAGCCTCAAAATGACTATTTCAAGACAGTATTATTTTTTCATAAAATTTATGATTGCTCACCTCATATTTAATTACTGCAACCACTAACCACACTCGGATGTTATATCATTGAAATAAACAAAAATGATTTAAATGTCTTATATCAGAGACTGCAAATTTCACTCTGTTATCTTTTTATTATCAATTTTACAGCAAGCGGTGCAAATTGTGATAAACAGTGGGTGTGTGGTCACAGACTACACCCAATATTAGTTAAATAAATAACATTGATAATGTTTGCTGATATAAGTTCTAAAAATAATGAAAACCAGGCGAACATTATTGTGTTGTTCGATAAAGTATTATAATTTCCATTGCAAGCAATTTTAATTTCATGTAGCCATCAAGTTCAGTAAGGGGCCCCGCACACGGACAATTGTTCAACGACTAAACTATTTAGTTGAGATGGATACATGATATGATATGATTCTCCACCAACTATTATTTAATCATACGGGCTCACCAACTGCTTTTGACTAAAAAATCGGGCTGGACGAGATTGGTGTGTGTGCGCACTTGCATTTACAGTAATGTCATTATATACCTCGACTAAACTATCGCTCAACTAATAATTGGCCGTGTGCGGGCCCGCTAAGGAAACTTTAAATCTTGTTGTTCTTAACTGCTTCCAAAATCGAATTCAGAGTCAATATTCTTACATTAAGAGCAGCTACAATAGGCTAAAAAACGTAATTGCAAACATTTCAATCTTGCAATTTAATTTCTATACAATCAAACGCATAAATTCTCTAAAATCCTACAATGTTCATTGAATCGGTTGGCAGACCTTTCACCGCTTATGGCATGCATCAAAATGTATGGCCGTGTGGGTTCGATTCCAAGCCCGGATGAAAGACTTTTCGGTTTCGAGAAGTATTTGTTCGGGTCCGTGGTTGTTTGTATACCTCTTTCATTATTCAGTTATTCATTTAATTTATAACTTAAAATATATATAATTGATGATGGCTTTGTCATAGCACCAAGGCCAGGCATAATGCCGAAAAAAAATATCAAAATGTATATTGCAAGAGCTACATTGATTTATTTTTTTTTTTTAGATAACTGGAAATATTACTCAGTAATCAAGCAAAAACTCTAAATGTCACGTTATCATCTTCAATTGTCATTTACTTGAAAAATTTCTTATGAAATATTTCTTATTTGACAATGAAAAGATCTCCCAAAATCAAAAACTAAAATGTTGGGTTGCCATTTAAAAACAAAATGATAGAATATAAAACTGGCTCTGTCCATATTCAGGGAGCTTACTCAAATATTATGAGTCGGTTACGGATACATGATTTGGAGGACCGTAGATGTCTTTCAGATTTGTGTGTATTGCATAAATTAGTGAACGGTATGATTGATTGCACTTATCTTGTAGAGCAACTAGATTTTCATTTCTCTAACAACAATCGCCTGCTGAGATGCAAACCATTATTCCGGGAGAAAACTTTCTCGACTAATTACAGCGGCAATAATTCTATTAGTCGAATTATACGTTACGCAAATTTATTTAATACACATGACTGGTTCGACATTTTTGACTCCTCATACGCCTCATTTAAGTTTACTTTTAAGAGACACTTACATATTATAGATTTTTGATCTCTGCGCTTGCCTTGCTTTGTTTTGCTGGGGTATCTGCGATTGTATGTGTGTGTATATATATTTTTCTTATTTTTCTTGTTTGTTGAATATAATCATTATTTGTTTTACATATATTTTTAGTACTTAAGTTGTTGTATAAATTGTATAAATCTTTATTGTAATAGGGGTTTCCCGTTTCTAAATAAATAAAAAAAAAAAAAATGGATGACATTACTCAAAAACAAATGATGACTAAAAATCGACTTCCATGCAAAAATGTATATTTTTATAAAAGAAAATCAACCTGTTCGAGGCATTTTTTCCAAAAATATTTTATTTCGGTTTTACTAAATACCGGGTGTGGCACTTAAGATGCCTCGGGCCATAGCTCCTTTACGATAAAAGCTATCGAAAAAAATCTAAGAACAAAGTGGTGCATAGTTACCGTCGCTATATTTCAAAAATATTTCTAATCATCAGTGGCGTGCCGTACTCCAGTGGCGTACCAAACTTATGTTTTTTTAAATGGAATGCCCTATTTTTTATTGCAGATTTGGAAAGTGCTCGACGAGTACTTATTTTTTTATCTAACATGTTATACCCTTCACTTTAGCGGTTTCGCTGTTATAACCCTTTCTTTCAAAATTGCGCCCCACTTTTGAGATTTTTTTGTAGAGAAACTAATTGACGCCGGCGCCTAAATTTTGAATTGAGGTACAGGTTAAGACCTCGTGTACCTTCAAATTTTTTTTTTTTTTCTCCGAAATTTTTGTTATGCAATGTGTAATTTTTTTACACCAATGAAAAATTTAGAGTTTTGGCTGTACAACGCCGTAATTTTTTTAGGGGGGTGCCATTTGAAATTTTCGGAAAAAATGACAACATGCGAAGATCAATAAAAAATTATTTTTTTTCCATAAATTACCCGAAAAAAAATTATGTGAAGGTACACGAGGTCTTAACCTGTACCTCAATTCAAAATTTAGGCGCCGGCGTCAATTAGTTTCTCTACAAAAAAATCTCAAAAGTGGGGCGCAATTTTGAAAGAAAGGGTTATAACAGCGAAACCGCTAAAGTGAAGGGTATAACATGTTAGATAAAAAAATAAGTACTCGTCGAGCACTTTCCAAATCTGCAATAAAAAATAGGGCATTCCATTTAAAAAAACATAAGTTTGGTACGCCACTGGAGTACGGCACGCCACTGATGATTAGAAATATTTTTGAAATATAGCGACGGTAACTATGCACCACTTTGTTCTTAGATTTTTTTCGATAGCTTTTATCGTAAAGGAGCTATGATCCGAGGCGTCTTAAGTGCCACACCCTGTATATTCCATACTTTAGGCGCGCACTGTATATATTAAATTAAACATGATTACCTAATAAATAATCTCCACACTGCGAACGTGGTAGGTATTACAGGAATCTCTCATTATGTCATTAAAAAATGTTTCATTTTAACTCACCCATTTTGTGTTTCGTCAGATCCTGTAGAGTTGTAGGATTCGCAGTCTTGTTTCCTCTGAGCCCACTTAGATCGGACTTCGTTTTGCACCTTTTGTTTCAGAGCCAAAACTCTCCGCCTTTCATTTTCTATCACTTGAGAGCCTGGAAATGAGAAAGTTGCAACTTCAGTTTGGTTCACAGATATGTCTACGTTATTTAATGTAATATAAACTTAAATATATCATGCAGCAACAATAACAATGCCGCAAATACATAACAAAATTAAACCAAACATTATTTTGGATTATTTAAAGCAAAACGATAATTTAAGTAAGTTGGCAATCAAAAAAACTCTTATGTTTCATTTACGCTCCGTTTGCATAAATTTATTTCAAAATTTAGAGAAAGGGTGTTGATGGTTTATAAATAATCATACTTTAGGGTGTATTTTGAGTAACTTTTGCAAGTTTTAAGTCGATAGCAATTGTCTTTATATTTTTTTCATGTCACGAAAGTTATTGATATTTTTGACAAATTAACACTCCTTTTGCATATATTTATTTCAAAATTTAGAGTAAGGGTGTTGATGGTTTTTAAACAATCATAATTTAGGGTGTATTTTGAGTAACTTTGGCAAGTTTTAAGTCGATAGCAATTGTTTTTATATTTTTTTCGAATACCGAAAGTTATTGATATTTTTAGCAAATTTACGCTCCATTTGCATAAATTTATTTCAAAATTTAGGGTAAGAGTGTTTATGTTTTTTAAACAACCATAATTTAGGGGGTATTTTGAGTAACTTTGGCAAGTTTTAAGTCAATAGCAATTGTCTTTATATTTTTTTCGTGTCACGAAAGTTATTGATATTTTTAACAAATTTACGCTCCGTTTGCATGAATTTATTTCAAAATTTAGGGAAAGGGTGTTGATGGTTATTAAACAATCATAATTTAGAGTGTATTCTGCGTAACTTTGACAAGTTGTAAGTCGATAGCAATTGTCTTTATATTTTTCTTCGAGGCACGAAAGTTATTGATATTTTCCGCAAATTAACGCTCCGTTTGCATAAATTTATTTCAAAATTTAGAGAAAGGGTGTTGATGGTTTTTAAACAATCATAATTTAGGGTGTATTTTGAGTAACTTTGGCAAGTTTTAAGTTGATAGCAATTGTCTTTATATTTATTTCGAGACAGGAAAGTTATTGATATTTTTCGCATATTTACGCTTCGTTTGCATAAATTTATTTCAAAAATTATGGCAAGCAAGTTGATTTTTTTTAAACAATCATAATTTAGGGTGTATTTTGAGTAACTTTGGTAAGTTTTAAGTCGAAAGCAATTGCCTTTATATTTTTTTCGAGTCACGAAAGTTATTGATATTTTTCACAAATTTATGTTCCGTTTGCATGAATTTATTTCAAAATTTAGGGCAAGCAAGTTGATGGTTTTTAAACAATCATAATTTAAGGTGTATTTTGAGTAACTTTGGCAAGTTTTAAGTCGATAGCAATTGTCTTTATATTTTTTTCGTGTCACGAAAGTTATTGATATTTTTGACAAATTAACACTCCGTTTGCATAAATTTATTTCAAAATTTAGAGCAAGGGTGTTGATGATTTTTAAACAATCATAATCTAGAATGTATTTTGAGTAACTTTGGCAAGTTTTAAATCGATAGGAATTGTCTTTATATTTTTCTCGAGACACGAAAGTTATTGATATTTTTCGCAAATTTACGCTCTGTTTGCATAAATTTATTTCAAAATTTTAGGGAAAGGGTGTTGATGGTTTTTAAATAAACATAATTTAGGGTGTATTCTGAGTAACTTTGGCAAGTTGTAAGTCGATAGCAATTGTCTTTATATTTTTTTCGTGTCACGAAATTTATTGATATTTTTCGCAAATTTACGATCGGTTTGCATAGATTTATTTCAAAATTTAGGGAAAGGGTGTTGATGGTTTTTAAATAAACATAATTTAGGGTGTATTCTGAGTAACTTGGGCAAGTTGTAAGTCGATAGCAATTGTCTTTATATTTTTTTCAAGACACGAAAGTTATTGATATTTTTCACAAATTTACGCTCCGTTTGCATACATTTATTTCAAAATTTAGGGAAAGGGTGTTTATGGTTTTTAAATAATCATACATTAGGGTGTATTTTGAGTAACTTTGGCAAGTTTTAAGTCGATAGCAATTGTCTTTATATTTTTTTCAAGGCACGAAAGTTATTGATATTTTTAGCAAATTTACGCCCCGTTTGCATAAATGTATTTCAAAATTTAGGGATATGGTGTTTATGGTTTTTAAAGAATTATAATTTAGGGTGTATTTACAGTAACTCTGACAAGTTTTAAGTCAGTAGCAATTGTTATAATATTTTTTTAGTCACGCAAGTTATTGATATTTTTCGCAAATTTAAAGAGTAAATTTTTCTCTCAATTTTACCCTTTCCTGGTGCAGTGAAGTATATTTCTTTCCTGCCTGCCCATCTCTCTGCATTTTTGTAATTCCAGGGAATTAATTTCAAGAAATATATTTTACCGATTTTACAGTGTACAGAGACAAAAAATACAAAACGTGGACAAAAATATAAATAATTTTGCTACTCAACGTTGGATTACAGCTAAAGTATTGGAGATAAAAGAAAAATGTTAATATGCTATTTTATAGGAAATTTGATGAACTATATTTTTATCTAAACTATTTTTTCGTATCAGTTATAGTTAGTGAGATATAGCAAAAAAAATTTAAAAAGTGCACCTTTTTGCCAAGATGGCGGCTCGAGTGCAACAGAATTTGACGGGGACTTTTGGTAAGGCGCGAGCCACTGAATTTTGTTGCCGAATTGGCCCCCTTCCTCCTCTCCCCTCCTATCGCCCCTGTTATGGATGCATGTGATCATTTTTAAACAAATTTGTCGAGTGATTAATTTTGCATAATTTTTAGAATGCCTAAAATAATTAGTTTTGCACATTCTTTCTAATCTCTGAATGCAATTGCCATTTCTAAAGTTTATCTTTTGAATGCTATGGTTTTTTTTACCGAGCTACCAACTACTACAGGAGTATTTAGAATGGTGCGTGCCGTGAAAGATTGAAGATCCTGCTTTCGGAGTTACCGTCTTTTATTGCCATGTCACCGCAGCAGTGATAACAGAGTTATCAACTTATCTCACAAAGTCGGTGAAGCGGCGACAACAGAGTGCAAAGGGTTAATATAGTTCAGACTATACAAGGTGTCTAAAAAAGACACCACCAAAATGATATAGTGTATTCCTGAGACAAAAAACAAGCAAATTAACTAAATCTATCTATATGAAAAATTACATACTTTCCAAGATACAGCAAGTCAAAGTTTAAGATTTTTAAAATATTTTAATCTATATCTCGAAAATTCTTTTTTTTATAGGGGTCATTTTGAACAATTTTTGTAATTTGTTAAATAATTTGATATGTTAAAATAAAAGCAGTTTTTGGATTATAGTTATTTTTAAGACTTTTCCTTCAGGACGAGCGCAATTAAACAATAAACAATAAGTTCTTTTTTTTTTTTGTTAAAAATAAGGCGTAAACAAAAAAACGTTAAGAGTTATAAATTCTTTAAAAGTGATGAGTTGCATTGAAAAAATATTAAATCGTAAAAAATGTGAAGAACAAAAAAGTTCTATGTAATAATGTAAACAGCATGTCCTCTGGAGCACCTTTGTACTTGAAGAAATTTCTTGAAATCTTTTAACAATGTAGTACACCTAATGTAGTTGTCAGAAAAAAATAAACAAATCATTCTCATCTGCCATTTTCGAGATATAGATTAAAATATTTTAAAAATCTTAAACTTTGACTTGCTGTATCTTGGAAAGTATGTTATTTTTCATATAGATAAATTTAGTTCATTTGCTCTTTTTTGTCTCAGGAATACACCATATCATTTTGGTGGTATCTTTTTTAGACACCTTGTATATAAGTAGAAAGATTTATATTTCCGGCACAGAACTAAAATGTGGCAAGGCTGTGTGAATCAGGCTTTTCATAACATCTGGACACGAGGATACGGGGTGAACACAACGTGATCATACCACCTGGTTGGCGCACCGAGTATTACAAACTATAGATTATCATATAATGTTAAAAACAATAATTATAAAAGAGCTGTTAACACACTATCGGCAGTAAAGGTATTAAAACCTAAACACATAAAGGTATTCATACCTTTCCCGCCGATAGTGTGTTAATTTTGGTAATAGTGTTGTCCACGGGCGGCTCGTGAAAGTTTGGGCAGAGGAAGCTTCGGAAGAAATGTTTTCATTTATAAAAGTAAATACTGCATCCTGAGTGGTTGTTATGGACACGCATTAACATCTTTCTCTTTGCCACCTCCGCGCTAAGGTGTTGTTAAATATTCGTTTAGCACATTTAATTTAAAAAAATCGGTAAATTGCTTTTACAAATAATCCGGAGTTACTATAGTTAATTAAGCATGCATTTCATCAACACATCAAATACTCTAGGAATTAAGTCTATGCAAAATACACAACATACAGTCATCACACTTACGAGCTAGGTCTTCATTACTACTCGAGTCCGCAGAAATCATATCGTCTAAATCGAATATTTGATAGTTTTAATAGATATACATAACATAACAGATTGAATATGCATAAATTCAGGCTACTTCTTGTCTTTATTTAATTTGTATATTGCATTTTATTTCATAACGTGCTTTCGATATCCAGTTTCCAAAAGTCTTAAGTTGGCACTACTTTTTTTGCATAGCAACAGTATCTACACTTTGTTCACATTTTATTCTCGCCGCAGTAGGCTTCGTCAGGGTGATATTTTTGTTGGTAGTAAAAAAGTTACTAACAATTTGGTTATGTCATTGCGTTTTTTTAGTTGTGTGTAGTGCAATGTTGCATTTTATATCTATCATTCACATGTAAAAATATTGGGCGCGTTCATAAGACAAAACAGTTGGGAGTTTACTGCCAACCGTTGGGGTATTTTCTGATGAACGCACTGTTGATCGTGAACAAGTTCGTCCAGCGGTCGCCATTTTCCCAAGTGTACAAATTACTGACTGATTGGTGTTGGGAGTTGTCAAAGTCATGGAGATTACCAAAGTCTTACGATAAATGTGGTAAGTAAAACACGTGTGTTCAGAATTTTCACGAAATTTTTAATGTCGAATCACTGCGACATATGTTTCGCCACATAGTGGCTTCATCAGGCAGATGATTAATGGTAAGACAAGGTTACAATTGCGACTTAAATTATTATTATTTATCTTACGATAAAAATATAATTTATCATGTAACTGAAATTGAGAAACTGCGCAAATTGCTGAAAGGTAAGAAAGTAAATGCTTTTGTGTAAATAAAGTCTGGCCGCACTATGATGGCACATGAGATGATTAACTTAGGCCGCCCTCATTTGCGTCTCGAATGCCTGATTATCTCAATAAGCGGGTTGCATGCATATTTATTTCGAAAACAATCTGTAACCTTTCAAGAACCACTGATTTATAAATATAAGCCGATAAATAGACCCTTCGTTAATCACCTCAGACGCCTTCATAGCGCGGCCAGAGTATAGCTTAATTTAAACTATATTAAAAATACGCAAACAAAGCACTGCAATCAGAATGGCCAAAGTAGCGTTCATCAAATACCAAAATTCAGCGTAAATGAAAATAAACATGTTGACGAACGTGCCCATTGTTTGACTATATTTTATTGAAATTATAGGTTAACATACATCAATCATGACAATAAAACATGCCAATATAAGGACAAAAAACACCCCGGCTGCGGCGAGAATAAAATATGAACAGAGTATATTTTCATTTATTTAAATTAACTTAACAAGAGCCCTTACCAGACTGAAATAAGTCTGTGAAATCAAAGATGGCGACACAGTAGGAAATACAAACGGTAAATATGGAAATATTAATTGCTCACCTTGTTGGACTAAATGTATTTGCCTGATTCTCTCGATTTCTTTGAGAGATTCGATGGTTTTACTGCCTAAAGATCCTCTGCTGTCGTCCATGTTGATGGGTGCATCTGTTGTTACCTTACTTATTCTGTCGATATCATCTTGACTTGGGAATTTTTTTCCTGGAAAAAAAAAAACAACTTATTACCAATAATGTAAATGTCTTACATAGGCCTAAAATATTATATCTTCAAGTCTTTCAGAAACATTAATTGTATAGATAGAAGTTTTAAGACGATAGCAATTGTCGTTATAATTTTTTCGAGTCGCAAAAGTTATTGATAGTTTTCGCAAATTTACGCTCTGTTTGCATTGTATAGATCAGATGAAGGATATGAAAGTGAAACATTTCAGAAACAAGATGATGATTTCTACCATAAAAAGTGTTTATCTAGGAATACGATAAAACATTCACACAAATCTGGTTCGCATGCAGGACATAATGTTGAGGAAGGCAAAGATGATGATGCTGGCGATAAGAAGGATTTCAGAAAAAAGAGGACATTTAAGGAGGATAGATAAGATGTAAAAAGACATGTTTTATGGCAGTTGACATGTTACCGTACTGCGACAAAGTAAATTCTAGATTTTTCAACAATTTCTTGCATGACATTTATAAATTCTACGGAATGTTTTTTGCTATTTGGATTGAAATTTAAGAATTAATTAATTCTTAAAAATTCAAAAGTAAACGGGAAAGTCAATTAACCAAAGCGGTGTTCCAACACTTGTTTTCTTTGTGTAGCCAGCATCAATCTTTATTACTACAGTTTAGCCAGTTACAGCTCTAAAAATGAGATGGCAACCCATTATACAAAACTTTTTTTTTGTTTTTTTTTCAAGTCAAAGAGATCATACTGAACACTATTTGTCTATAAAAATTTTTGTGAGACTTCCAGGAACCGAGATACGCAATTACTTTTTTTGTAAATTGTGCTCAAATCGATTAAATTTAATTTGTCTTAAAAAATTTTTTTTGCTTTTTTCAAGTCTAAGAGACCATTCTGAATACTATTTGTCTACAAAGTTTTATTTACTTTTTTTGTAAATTGTGCTCAAATCGATTAAATTTAATTTTTCGTAATTTTTTTTTTGTTTTTTTTCAAGTCTAAGAGACCATACTGAACACTATTTGTTTACAAAAATTTTTGTGGGAATCGATTAAATTTAATTTTTCTTAAAAATTTTTTTTTGTTTTTTTCAAGTCTGAGAGACCATTCTGAATACTATTTGTCTACAAAAATTTTTGTGGGATTTCCAGGAATCGGGATACGCAAAATTACTTTTTTCGTAAATAGTGCTTAAATTTAATTACATTTTCCGTCAAAATTTTTTTTGTGTTTTATTTCAAGTCTAAGAGACCATACCGAACACTATTTGACTATAAAAAAAATTGTGGGACTTCCAGGAACCGAGCTACGCACAATTACTCTTTTGATAAATAATGCTTAAATCGACTGGAAATGCCTAAAATTCGATAAAAATTCTTTCCCGAATTATTTCACCCGGTCGTGTGCACCTGTCCGCCGAGTAACTTAAATTTCAATTACGCACGCACTCAAAGACAAATGCATAATATAAAACTACTAGCGCCATCTAGATACAATAGATGAAATTTTCGCGCAGGCACCTTTTCAAATAGAGCGCAAAAGTACAACATAAAAGATCATTTATATTGTGAAAAGAATTAATCTACCAACGAATTAATATTATTAAAAAGAATACAGCATACCTAACCCATCATCCAAAATCGACTTTTCCTGCAGCATCTTCTCATTAAAAGACCTCGACATATTAAAATCCTCCTCCATAATCTTCGTGTTGCTAATGATATACGAGCAGCTCAAATCACTAATTTTAGAAAAGTCACCACTAACACTCCCCACCACATTCTTCTGCTTATCACTATCACTATCCGTGGAAACGTCATCATCGGTCTCCCTATTGTTCAAATTAATAAGCTCGGTGTCGATGAGCTTCAGCTGATGCCGCAGCTCCTCGATTTGCTGCGAGAACTCCAGCCTCTTCTCCTCGATTTTCGTGTACTCGTTCGCGTTCGAATTCGCCGCCACCGATTTCTCCTTATCCAGATCGTTTATTTGCGTCGCCAACTCATCCATTCGTTTCGACAGGTCGACTATTTCCCTTTGTATCTCCTCCCGGCTGGCCAGCCAATCGGCCTCCTCTTCCAAGTGGTGGAATTCTAGGTCTTCGAAGGTTTTCCTTTCGTTGTCCAATTCTTCCTGGGCCACCAGGAGTTCTTCGAAGGTGGCGTTGTGTTCTGCGGTTCCTTTGGGTAATTCGGATAGCTGTTTTTCGACTCTTGTCAGGTTGTCTTGGGCTTCTTGCAGCTTGTCTTTGCACTGTTTTTGGTCTTCTTCTTGTATCACTTGGCTCTCGTTCATTTTCTCGTCGATTTTTTGCGCTCGCTGGATTAGCTTCTCCTTGCGGTTTTCTAGTTTTTCTAATTCTAGCTGTTTCGATTTGTATTCTCCTATTATTAAGGCTTTTTCTAATTCGAGCTAAAATATAAAGATTTTATATTAACACAAGTGATAAGTTATAACATCTAATGAATTCAAGCAGTAACTGTCAATTGCCTGTTGAGGTCGTTTGTAAAAGTGTTTCAATAAATGTATTGTCTTTCTCTCTCAAGTAGTTATCATTCTCTATCAAAAAAGGACCTTTATTGGCATATCCAAAAAATTATTTACAACCTCAAAAAACTCAAAAAAAAACTATACTATTACCCCTCTCCCTCAACTTAACCCAGATTAGCCAATAGTTCTATGTGGATGACAGAAATTTTAAATTGCATCCTAAAATGTCCAAAGTCCAAGATTGTCAGCGCCATCTACAGTTTTCTCTCAGAACAAACGCATTTGGTGAAGATTGATATTTTATATAAACATTAAAAAAAATTGTATTTCTGTGTTTCTTATATCCAAATTACTTGATTTAGCAAACATCATTTTTTTTTCTTTAAATTTATTGTTGGGCATATCTGGCTTAAAGGATTTACTCCTTATATAATGTATAATTAATATACATGTTTATCCATGCCATGATTGTTCATTTTATGACTAAATAGTAAATGATAGTTTCAAACTATTTTTATCAAACGTTAAAAACTTAAATAAATAAGTGCATGGCACTAGCTAGGGAAGTAGTTGTTTCAATAAGTTATTTGTTTATAGTCTTACTAAGACTTAATTTTGCTTGCAGAGTTACGAACAGGTTGAATTATTCATATATTCAGGCTACATTTCGTTTTATTGAATTTTGTTAAAAACTTACTTCACGATTCAACTCCTCACTATGATTCTCCATCTCGGCCATCTGTCTCTTCAGCTTAGCAATCTGCGAGAGCATCCCCACCTTCTCCCCCTTGAGCTTCTCCACCTTCAACTCGGACCCGCCGTCCTCCTTCACCCTAGGACGCTCATTTTCCCTATTATGCGAAAGATTCAGGTTATTCGAAAGGCTGCTGCTATGGTTATTCAAAGTCAAATTCTCGTAATTCTCCAGGTGCTTAACGTACGGCATGGGCAGGATAAACTTGGGCGGAAGCGTTTGCGATTTGTACTTGGGCGTGGCACAAATTTCTTGATTCCGTTGATTAGAAAACGACTCCTCGCTCCTCTCAGCGGGCGAGTACTTGGCTTCTGTCGCGTCGATGGTTTCTTTGGAACTGAAAAATGTGTTATCATAATTTAATGCAGTCGAATATATTATTCAAATTTACCTGACTGGAATGAATGTTTTTATTTTGGTGCGCGGGGACTGTTGGAAATGCGGCGTGCCGTTAGGGCTGACCGTTACGTTCTCGTAGGTGCTCATGTGGGACTTCAGGTCGATCGACGAGCTGGGCTTTCGTATCTCCACGTGTTCGTAATTGGCTTGGTGGTTTTGGTTGAAGGACACGTTCTCATAGGAGCTGTTGTTGGGCTTGGGGAAGTTTAGGAGGTGTTCTTTTTCGAATCTGAAGATTTGACTTTCTTTCATCAATTGGCTGGGCGAGGCTTGTAACGGTGACGCTGAATGGTTTGGAGAGTGTAGTAGGTTCGGGGAGATGCAGGCACGTTTGTCTCTAGGTAACGATCCATTTGTTTTTATTCTGTAACAGAATTTTATGATTAAAAAACATACAGTTGCAGTTCGAAAAAATTTAGTGTGGACTTATTTGAGTGATTAACCTGTTAACCAGGGAATTCTCTTTTTAATTACGCATCATATAACGGGCGCGAACTTTTTCACCGGGACGTGTCAATACGTCACGCCCGGAGGACGTAATTTCATATTATTATTATTTTTTTTATTCATGCTTTAAAATAAATTAGGACTATGAAATATATTTTAAGGACCCGGTTTTGTTTACGTTTGACGTATTTATACGTCCCGCTCGGTTAACAGGTTAATCCGGATATGTCTACAGTTTTATATGTAGGACGGAAATTTTCTCCTAAAATTATATCTGGAATCATGTCAGTGCCATCTATCATTTTTTTATTTGAATAAGTACGTTCGGTGATCGTTCGTTAACATTTGACAGAAAAACCAAAAATGCTTGTGTTCTTAAATTTTAATCGCTTGGTCTAGAGAAACTTATCATTCAAATCTCAAGCAAATATGGATCAATAGAAATTACATTGAAAAATACAATAGTTGTAGTCTTTGCAAGACTCAAATCGTAGAAAACGAAAAGTACTGTATTTTTTCAATGTAGATATAATGGCCCGTATTCATACATCTCATTTAGAGTAAATGATGGATAAATACGAGAATAATATGTCTTTGTTTATTTGAGCGGGATTTACTCCAAATGGATAGAACGAAAATCGAAGGAATTATGAGAAAATCCATGTACGCGGCTAATTAATAATTAAAAATTTTGAATGTATTTTATGTATTTTCGCAAAATTTCTTCGATTTTCGTTGTATTTATTTTCAATTTTTTCAATTTCCCGCTCAAATTATATTATTCTCACAGTTTTTCATCATTTAGTTAAAAGCGACTCTAAATGTGAGGTATGAATGTGGGCCTATATCTAATAATAGTGAGACTTTCTAATAAATGGCACAGCTGTAGTAAATAAGTAAATATTTTGTTTATTCTATTTGACACCCTGTAATCCGTTTTAATACAACATAACATAATTTAAATTATAGAAATATGCCTCATGCTTAGAGCATATTCATTTCCTTGTGACGCTAATTCTTTTATTAAGTATTTATGTATATTTTTTGTATATTCATATTTATATTAGAATAAAGATTACTTATTATTATTATTATTATGCAGCCAATAAATATTCAAATCAAATAATTCAAATATTTTCCCATTACCTAACAAAACCGTTGGAACCAAGCGTGGATTCACCCCAAAGGAAAACTTTTCAACTATCGTTAATTGCCTGATAAGGAATTAAATTAGATATACAGTAGATAACGCTAATTACCTGTTCGGCGTGGGTTTGTTCGCTTTCTCGCTCTGCATCTGCTTGTCGTACTCGGCGAACATGTTCAGGATCTCCTCGAGGCGCGCCTGCTCGGCCTTCTCGATTTCCTGCTCCTTGATCCTGTCCACCTGAGCCTGCGATCAATAAAAAAAGGCAATCATTCATGCGCAATTTATCCGGCACAATATACTTCGTGGTTAAAAGCAGGGGAGATAACACTATCACACGCTTTATTTACATAATTATGAATAGTTGTTCAAATGTAAATGCTGACCTAATATGTGGTATTAAAAAACCGTTGCACGGATATTCCAGTCAAGGATAAATTATTTTTATTCCTACTTGTAACACTGAACTGTTTAAATTGATTATTGCAGCCGAAGAATTAAGGTATTATGTTATTGCATAACAATAGTAAACATTTACATTGGTAGATTATGCAATCCTGTCAAAAATTATTCGTCCACCCAAGCATTTATGTTTCTGTAACAATTTATTAACTCTGCCACTTTTTGATAATCTATTTATCCAACAAAAATATTTACCCTAAAAAAATATAATATACATATGTTTATTTAAATATTGTTAAATAAAAATGTGTACATATTTTTCAGGTAAATACTTTTATGGATAAGCAAAATAGAAAAATTATTGTGCAGTTGTGAATATTTTCCGTGGTGTACTCAAAATTAAATTCTAGCAGGGGGCATAAGAGGACATAATATATTTATATGCAAATTCACTAATGAATAAAATCCTGTTGTGGGCAACAGGTTGGATTGTAGGATAGGGCCCACCCACCACCCACTGTATCAACTTTATTTTACCCTACAAATCCTGTCGGGTTGAAGGAACTTCTTTGGCAAATAATTAGAAAAGTTTAAAGTTTACAAAACACGAATTTGTAGTTTAAACCTAAGTGGAACGAAGGGCGGGTGGGTGAGCCCTGCCCCACCCTCCAATTAACGGATGATTAACAAGAGTTTACATGCCGAAATTAATTAATAACACAAGAGTAAGAAAGACACTTAAGAATTTACGTTTTTGTCTTTCACTTATTTATTGGTGGAAATATGGAAGTGTGGGCAATAGGTTGGATTGTAGGATAGGGCCCACCCACCACCCACCGTATCAACTTTATTTTACCCTGCAAATCCTGTTGGGTTAAAGGAACTTCTTTGGCAAATAATTGGAAAAGTTGAAAGTTTACAAAACACGAATTTGTAGTTTAAATCTAAATGAAAAGAGGGGCGGGTGGGTGGGCCCTGTCCCACCCTCCAATTAACGGATGATTAACAAGAGTTTACATGCCAAAATTAATTAATAACACAAGAGTAAGAAGGACTTTTAGGACTTTACGTTTTTGTGATTCACCTATTTATTGGTGGAAATATCGGCGCGTGGACAACAGGTTGGATTGTAGGATAGGCCCCCCCCGCCACCCACCGTATCAACTTTATTTTAACCTATAAATCCTGTTGGGTTATAGGAACTTTTTTGACAAATAATTGGAAAAGTTGAAAGTTTACAAAACGCGATTTTGTGTTTTAAATTAAAGTGGACCGAGGGGCGGGTGGGTGGTCCCTGTCCCACCCTCCAATTTACGGATGATAGGCAAGAGTAGACATGTCTAAATTAAATAATAACACAAGAATAAGAAAGACATTTCAAATTTTACGTTTTTGTAATTCACTTATTTATTGGTGGAAATATCGAAGTGTGTTCAACAAGTTGGATTGTAGGATAGGACCCACCCACCACCTTAGGGTCCACCCACCACCGTAGGATAGAGCCCTCCCACCACCTAGGGCCCACCCACCACCCACTGTATCAACTTTATTTTAACCTAAAAATCTTGTTAGGTTGAAGAAACTTCTTCGGCAATTCATTGGAGAAGTTGAAATATACAAACTACGTTTTGTAGTTTCAATTAAAGTCAATTAAAGGGCCTGCAGGCCCACCCTTCAAGTTTAAAAAAAATATTCTTAATAAGATGTTTGTGATGTACCTGTTATCGTTTCGTAATTATAAATTGAAAATGAAAACAAATGTAATAATTATTTTTCTCGAATAGCAATAAATGTATTTATGAAAAATCTTTTCAAACAAAAGATATTCATTTCTTTGTTGTCTTCAATGTCCATTAAAATGTTTTTGTGAAATTTTTCATATTCAAAAAATTATTTGAAAAAAACAAAAAACAGTTAAGGTAAACAGCTGCCGGTTTAGCAAAAGCTTTTCAGTTCTTCGAATTGTCAAATAAGCCTTATGTTCAAAGTTTCATGTTAATTGCTCTATTAGTTTTTGAGATACAGCGCGCACAGACAGACACACACATAGATACGATTTTTTTTTAGAAATCTTTAAAATCGATTCTGGGGACCTCAAAACGGACCTTTCCGTAAAAAAAATTTGAAAAAATTTTCACCATCACAATACTTTTTCGTACTCTGTGTAATGTAAAAAAGTAAAAAAAAACATTAATTCGCAACACATGAATATAAGGAATCATCTGAACTAATTATAGAAATTTTTCTTGGGAAGACAAACATAGGGCGAGATCCAATTTTGAGTTCTTCCATCTAAACCTTATAAGTACGATGGTCGTTCTTTTCAACCTCCGATAGGCCATAATAAGAAGACAAGTGTATTTTTTTTCGGCCTAATGCCTGGCCTTGATGCTATGCCATCATCAATTTGTATAAATATTTTAAGTTATAAATTAAATGAATAAATGAACAAATGAATAATGAAAGATGTATACAAACAACCACGGACCCGAACGAATACTTCTCGAAACCGGAAAGTCTTTAGTCCGAGCTGGGAATCGAAGCCACACGACCGCGGTGCAACCGGCACAAGCACTCGCCTGTACCCACTACACCAACGGACCGCCCAAGTGTATATAAAACAATGATTTTTATACCAAAAGTTATGTACACTTATGGTTATTTATTGACATAATCACCTTGGAGATTAAGGCGTTTGTTGTACCTGTGAACGAGCTTTCCAATACCCTCTTCATAAAATGTTGCCGCCAATGAATTTAAATGTGTCTGGACGTTGTCTTGAAGCTCCTCGTTATTTTGGAAGCACTTCCCTCTTAGCCATACCCGAAACAAAACAACAATCGCAACACAAACTCGGCAAATAAGCCAAAAAAGTTCAAATAAACCTTCAACAACCGAAAGGTTATGATTACCATGTTTTGGGACCAAATAGGTGTGTTGCTTTTGGAGTTCATGCAGCCAGGGACTACGATTAATGCAGCTGATTATTGCGAAACATTACAACGTCTGCAAAGAGCCATACAAAACAAAAGAAGAGGCATACTGACTTCTGGAGTTGTTTTGATCCATGATAACGCCCGTCCTCATACGGCTACTCTAACCCAACGGCTGCTTGAGCAATTTTAGAGTGATATTTTCGATCACCCGGCATATAGTCCTGGCCTAGCGCCGACTGACCTCCATGTTTTCCCTGAACTAAATAAGTGACTAGGAGGGCAGTGCTTCCAAAATAACGAGGAGCTTCAAGACAACGCTAAGACATATTTAAAGGAGGTTGAAAAAAAAACGACCCTCGTATAAGAAGACAAAGAATAAAATACTAGTAAGTAAACTAAAGGACCGCTCACAAATCAAATGGAAATTGGCTTTCGGTGAAATTGATCAAATTTTGGATATGTTGTTCCTTTCAGTGTCCAGATCAAAAGTCTCCACGGGCACAAAGCTCGATAATCTTCCCTGCGAGCAGGTTAGAGACCGGTAATCCCCGATGTTCGCTGATTTTACCTCTCCCCTTGCATTTTCGGGATATACACTGCTCAATATTTGAACTGGTACACTTATATAAAATGCAGTAAAAGCAAACAACCATTTTTAGGCAGTTGGCATGACTTCCTAAATGATCAGGGCTCTGTTTCGGAATGTGAACAAATGCCTAATGTTTTAGGAGAAATTTTGCGAATTTCTCGAATGGCTAAATATTCCTCAGCACTACATTCAAGATTTGATTTCCAGCATGCCAAGACGTTTCCAAGAGGTCATACGAGCTAGAGGAGGTCCCATGCATTATTCATTCATCAGCAAACTTTTCTGTAATACTAAAATGAAGATTTTGTTATTTTTCTATTAGAACATTTGAAATTCGTAATTTAAGTGTTATTCTTTTAATTCATTGACCTAAAAGTGTTTCCAGAACCATATACTATCAATTAAGCAAGAAGGTGTTGCTCAAAAAGTAGTACATTGTTTTTTTATATATGTTCTTGTAAGTGTACCAGTTCAAATGTTGAGCAGTGTACATGAAGATTATATATATTCCGATTATCTTATAAATATCCCGACAATGCAAGGGGAGAGGTAAAATCAGCGAAAATCGGGGGTTACCGATCTCTAACCTTCGGAGCTGGGTACTGCTCGCAGGGAAGATTTTCGAGCTTTGTGCCCATCAAGACTTTTGATCTGGGCACCGAAAGGAACAACATATCCAAAATTTGGTCAATTTCACCGAATGCCAATTTCCATTTGATTTGTGAGGGGTCCTTTACTCTTATTTAATTTGATTCAATTTAAGCATTTGAGATTGCAAAACCTATACAACTCACTTGATTTCTGCGTAATTCAGCTTCATTCTTCCTCCAAGCAAGATCATCAATCACCTCAACGTTACTACCCTTAGTCAAATCCCCCACGGAACCGCTCAGTCGATGTTCGTAATTGCTGTTATTAGGCACGGGGTTAGGTGTGATGCTCCTGTTCATCGGAGGATTTTTCAGGAACGGAGCACTCGTTCCCTTACTAATATTAACATTCTTGCCGATATTCTGACTGTAATTCCTGGTGATATTGTTCAACTCGTGCGGCTGTTCGTACGAAACGTTCTGCGGCTTCGGTATGCACCCATTTTCGAAAATAACCACCTTGTTGTTAATCGACTTGGTTTCCTGCAGGGAAACGTTTACATAAGAAGCGGACTTGCAACCGAAAATCTGCCGGTCCGGTGTTTTGTTCTTCTGCTTATCCATGTAATTACTCTCCGAATAATTCACAGCTGGTTGGGATATATTTTTCGCGAAGTTGTGAAGATCTGGGGGCGCCTTGCCCAAAACATCCTTCGCCGGAGTGTTGACGGTGACGAGGTTCGAGGAGAACACTTTGGGTGATATGCTCTTTTTGAAATTTTGCGCTGCTAGGTATTCGAATTTCGAGACTTTGGTCATTATGTTGGAGGGTGGTTCTTCGTCCGAAAGAGACCCGCGCGGGCTCTTCCTGGGCGCGACGGGCGGTTTCTTGTTGAATTTGTTGGACTGATAGCCGTCGTTTTCGAAGGTTATTGGCGCCATTGATATTCGTGAGTTTGGTAAGACCGATTTCATTAGTTTCGCTTCTGCGGGGTGGTTGAATCTCATGTAGTTCGAGCGGCCTATTGTTAGCATAACACCTGAAAAGAAAAAAAAAATATAAAACGTGCAGGCAAAATTCCATAAAAAATTATTCTAAATGGCCAAAGTATTGCTTATTCAAGATCAATTTGGTTTTTGTAAATTCAACAATTTTAAATAGAGATATGGATATTTATCAGTTCCAATAATAGTTTGAACTACGTTTAATTCATCTGTTTATATGTTGCACAATTATCTATATAACAGGTGATGCAATTTAAACTTTAAAATTTACCTTGTGATAATCGTGTAGGTCCACACACAGGAACTCCATCAACGGAAAGATTTCCCGATACTGGATACAGAGTCACGACTCCATCGTAGTTATCAATATGGCAGTGCAAAGGAAGAACCCCAGTTCCTTGCACGGGGATATCCACACCAGCCCCACTTCCAAGCGTCAGTCGTCCTGGAACAAAGCAATACACGAAAATGAACTTGAATCACCACCAAGGGGGAACGTAAAGGGCACCGGTATAATTTTTTTCAAAGGTCGCGTCGCAGCAGGTGCGCTCTTCCCGATACCTGTTTCGAAACTATGGGTAATTTCCGAAAGTGGACGCAATTACAACTAGCATTGTTGTCAATATCAGTTACAGCGGAACTCTATTAGGGTCGTTAAATACTACTGGGAAAAATTTCGTCATGAGTCACGGGTTTCGATGGATTCAGGTCGCATCGTCACGTCGCGTCGCGTCGGACATCTCGCGTTATCACGGATTGTTCTTCAAATATTTGCCGAGAGGAAAGTATTTGTTCGAGGGGCGAGTTAACGAATGACGAACGAAGGCTTTTCGGTGTTTGTTTTATCTGGGGAAAGGTCATTAATACGGGGAGATTATATATTTAGTTGGGATGGTGCGTGTAACTGCACGGACATGTGTTGAAAAGATAGACGACACATGTTCTCGCCTCGGTTTACAATAAACGAATTACAAACATGGATAGTAGGAATTAATTCGTATGTTGGATATACACAAAATGGTGTAACGTAAGATGTTACCTCGGGAAGAATATTAGTGAAAGTGCAAAATTTGCTGGGGGGTTTTTGAAGAAATCAAACCTACGGTTAAGATTGTCCTTATACTTGAATTTTTGAATTTACCCGATAAGAGTGTGGTTTGGGGTGTAAAAATAAGGTCATCGTGGTTAGTGAGCCAAGAACCCCCTTGGCCCGCTAATAAGGTCAAAAATTTTTTTTTTCTAAAGTAAGATGTTACCTCAGGAAGAATATTAGCGAAAGTGCAAAATTTGCTGTGGGGTTTTTGAGGAAATCAAACCTACGGTTAAGATCCCTATCCTTGGATCTTTGAATTTACCCGATAAGAGTGTGATTTGGGGTGTAAAAATAAGGTCCTTATGGTCAGTGAGACAAGAACCCCCTTGGCCTGCTAATAGGGTCAAAAAGTTTTTTTTCTAACGAACGAGTTTATGAGAAATTCTAAAAAAAATCATGAAAATAGTCCACCCAATTAGCTATTTAATTAATTTTGGTAATTCTTTACTTACAGGAAGTACCTTCTAATGACCTTATAAATGGGCTCATTCGACGCGTCTTTGCAAGACAAACAACTTTTTCCTCAGGCAAAATCGGCGATCATTGTTTGTTAAAAAGTTATTAACAAAAAAAGTTTTACCTGTTTTTCACTGTATTTTCGAAAATATTGATTTTAGAGAAAAATGTTTCAGACAAAAACTGAAGCTCATGAAAAGTTTTACAAAAGATGTATTATGCTATTTTAATGTAAACACAAAACTGTAGCTGTAGGTTAGGTTAGGTGAAAGAAAAAAAAAACTGGTAAATCTTTTTTGTTAATAGCTTTTTAACAAACAATGAGCGCCGATTTTGCCTAAGGAAAAAGTTGTTCGTCTTGCAGAAAAGCGTCGAATGAGCCTATTTAGGAGGTCATTAAAAGGTGCTTCCCATAGGTAAATAATAATTACCAAAATTAATTAAATAGTTACTTGGGTGAACTATTTTCATGATTTTTTTTAGAATTTCCCATAAACTCGTTCTTCAGAAAAAAAAAAGTTTTTGACCCAGGTCGCAGTGCTGTAAGGCTCACCACAGCCAATCGATCCCGTCTAATCTAAGGTCATTAGGTGTTCCCCATAGGTAAATAATTACCTTAATTTTTCCAAGATCATTCAAGGTCATTCATAGAAGGTGTTCCCCATAGGTAAATAATTAATTTTTCCAAGGTCATTCAAGGTCATTTAGACGGTAAAAAAATCGTTGGATTGTTTTTTTACCCGGATCACTACAATATCTTTATTATCAAACTTTACATGTACAGGAAATTAAAATCTTTACAAATGATAGTATGATTAGTCTGACAAACGGCTATCGACCAAAGTTCTTTCAGCCCTTTTAACCCGGATTTTGACATTTGCATCATATTTACTCCGTAAAAACCCACACAAAAATATGCATCAAGACATTTTTTTTGTCGCGGCATAAAAAATCGATATTTCAACTTTTTAAGGGTTTTGACCATTTTTCGGGTAACTGTCCATATACAGGGTGTCTCGTTTCGAGTGTGCCAAACGTAAACAGGAAGTGCATAATGTTATTCTGAATAGAAACATCCAATTTCTACCGTTATCGAGATAAATTATTTTAAAGATTTTTCGATCGAAATAAAATTATAATTTTTTTTTCACATTTCCATGTACTTAAAGCAATTTCAGATGATTTCCCACTCGCACAACGGCTGAGGTTATTTTTAAAGATTTTATTTCGTTCGAAAAATCTTAAAGATTAATTTCCACCGTTATCGAGATAAATGATTTTAAAGATTTTTTAGATCGAAATAAAATTATAATTATTTTTCACATTTCCATGTATTTAAAGCAATTTCAGATGATTTCCCACTCGCACAACGGCTGAGGATATTTTTAAAGATTTTATTTCGTTCGAAAAATCTTAAAGATTAATTTCTACCGTCATCGAGATAAATGATTTTAAAGAATTTTTAGATCGAAATAAAATTATAATTATTTTTCACATTTCCATGTATTTAAAGCAATTTCAGATGATTTCCCACTCGCACAACGGCTAAGGATATTTTTAAAGATTTTATTTCGTTCGAAAAATCTTAAAGATTAATTTGTACCGTTATCGAGATAAATGATTTTAAAGATTTTTCGATCAAAATAAAATTATAATTTTTTTACAGATTTCCATGTATTTAAAGCAATTTCAGATGATTTCCCACTAGCACAATGGCTAAGGATATTTTTAAAGATTTTATTTCGTTAGAAAAATCTTAAAGATTATTTATTTCGATATCGGTAAGATAACAGACATATTATTTGAAATTTTTTTCAGAATAACATTATCCACTAACTCTCTTCGTTTGCCACACTCGAAACTAGACACCCTGTATATGTCAACATTTTCTGACAAAAGACGGAGGCTTTAAAAAAAACGAACATTTTGGTTTTATTTTCATCTTTGCAACTTAAATATTCGCTGAGTTATCACATTTTGAAATTTTTGTAGCTTTCAGGGTTCAAAAGAATAAAAACACTTTTGTTTTTGACTAACATTTTGGTTTTATTTTCATCTTTGTAACTTAAATATTCGCGGAGATATCATATTTTGAAATTTTTGGAGCTTTCAGGATTCAAAAGAATTAAAAAAACTTTTGTTTTTGACTAACATTTTGGTTTTATTTTCATCTTTGTAACTTAAATATTCGCTGAGATATCACATTTTGAAATTTTTGGAGCTTTCAGGGTTCAAAAGAATAAAAAAACTTTTGGTTTTGACTAACATTTTGGTTTTATTTTCATCTTTATAACTTAAATATTCGCTGAGATGTCACATTTTGAAATTCTTGGAGCTTTCAGGCTTCAAAAGAATAAAAAACTTTTTTTGACTAAAAAATTTTACCACCAACTTTTTTTACTTTCTCAAAGAGAAAGTATTGTTTTCGTGAGGCGAATATTCACTTTGAGGCCGCCCGAGATGATTCCGAACATTTTTGGAAAATGTCTCCGAGCGCTAAATATGTCAAAAACTAATAGAGATTTTGAAATAAAATTTTAAACTGAAGCTTTAATTAATAATGAATAATCTAAAAAACTGCAAAGATTTTCGTAAAATTTTGAAAACCATAAGTGAACCGTTTCTTATTTTTATCTAAAAAAAAATGTGTAGAATCGCTAATTTCGACTTTTTCTTCGAAGAGTTCCAATTTCAAAGGTTCAAAGCTCTGAGGATTCATAGAAAATCTTCGAAGATTGAAGTTTCGAATTTTCGAAGATATGAAGCTTCGAATTTTCGAAGTTTGGAATTCTGATTTGTCAGAATAACATCAAGAATAACGTAACGGCTCTTGTAAAATTTCAAGAAAATCCTACGTGAACTGTGTTCTTGATCAAGCAAAATTTAAACAAATTTAATCGTTAAGTAATAAGTCCTAAAACAATTACTACCAACGTGAACTTTTCGAAATCCACTCAAAATCGATTCTTCTTTAAGATACGTTAAGAATATAAACACACCCCATCGATTAACTTCAAGATAATTCTACGTGAGCGCCCCTTGATCAAACAAAATTTAAACAAATTTAATCGTTACATAATAAATATAAAAACAATTGCCACCAACGTGAAATTTTCAAAATCTATTCAAAATCGATCCTTCTTTAAGATACCTTAAAGATATACACACCCCATCCCTAAATTTTAAGAAAATCCTACGTGAACTTAGCCCTTGGTCAAGTAAAATTTAAACAAATTTAATCGTTAAATAATAAATACAAAAACAATTGCTACCA
Organism: Ocypus olens; assembly: GCA_910593695.2. Taxonomy (NCBI): domain Eukaryota; kingdom Metazoa; phylum Arthropoda; class Insecta; order Coleoptera; family Staphylinidae; genus Ocypus; species Ocypus olens. Next base: position 5,740,773 of record OU343050.1, read on the forward strand.
ACGTGAAATTTTCAAAATCTATTCAAAATCGATCCTTCTTTAAGATACCTTAAAAATATACACACCCCATCCCTAAATTTTAAGAAAATCCTACATGAACTTAGCCCTTGATCAAGTAAAACTTTAACAAATGTAATCGTTAAATAATAAATATAAAAACAATTGCTACCAACGTGAAATTTTCAAAATATATTCAAAATCGATCCTTCTTTAAGACACCTTAAAAATATACACACCCCATCTCTAAATTTTAAGAAAATCCTACGTGAACTCTGCCCTTGATCAAGTAAAATTTTAACAAATTTAATCGTTAAATAATAAATATAAAAACAATTGCTACCAACGTGAAATTTTCAAAATCTATTCAAAATCGATCATTCTTTAAGATACCTTAAAAATATACACACCCTATCCCTAAATTTTAAGAACATCCTACGTGAATTCTGCCCTTGATCAAGTAAAATTTGAACAAATTTAATCGTTAAATAATAAATATAAAAACAATTACTACCAACGTGAAATTTTTGAAATCTGCTTGAGATGTTTAAGGTACCTTAAAAATATAAATTTTAAAATAATAAAAAGAAAAATTGAAAAACGCCTGATATCTCCCAAACTAATCAAGTTACCAACGGTCTAGATCCACGAGCCGCCGCTGGTTCTTGCTCGAATGAAGATAGCCCGAAAAATTTGGTACCAAATGAAAGATTAATATTCCTAGAGTGTGTCTGGAAAAAAATTGGATTTTTGTACCGCTTGCTTCAGGAGATACAGTCCGTTCAACAAGAAAGAAACCGCGATTTTTTTTAAAGAACAAAATTTTGTCAAGTCGTTAGCTATCCATAGACGCGTTTCGAGATTTATCTCTCATCAGTTTAACTGTGCTTAATATTATTAATTGTTTTTTTAACAGTCAAGATTTATTTATCGACTTTTTCGATTATTGCAGCATCAGGCACAAAAGATCTTGAGATCTCGGCTGTTGCGACCATGGAGACTTTTGATCGGAATGACTTGGTGAATATTTTTCAGTTAGTTTCAAGGAGATTGACTGAAAGCCATTTTCTTATCAAAAACTGCGGGGCCCTCTATCTAACAACCTGATGAAATAGACTGATACTTTCAAAACATTTTAATTTATATTTTGACGTTGAGAAAACTTCTGAATAATACTTCAAATTTTTCATTATTACACTGTATTAAAAGTTTAATCAGAACATGTATACATACTGATTAGAGATGGGCAAAATAAGTCTTTTTTGTCAGTCGACTCATTGTAAAAAGTGGATTCAAAAAAGTCGACTCTTTACATGACTCGTGACTATTGAAAAAAAGTCACTCAGTTCGGAAATTTTGCAATTTATTCCGAAGTCATACTCAAAAGAGTCGACTCTTTACGTGATTCATGGCCATTAAAAAAAAAGTCCTCACTTGGAAAATTTTGCAAATTAACCCCGAAATCATACTCAAGAGTCGACTCTCTACATGACTCATGGCCATTAAAAAAAGTCCTCACTTCGAGTCGACTCTGTACCCCAAAAATTTATGAGCAAAAAAAAAGTTCCTTACCTCAAAATTCTAACATTTTACAAAATGAGAAGAAAAAAAGGTCCTCACTTCCAACATTTCATGACTCAAAATGCAAATTTGCACAGGAGTGTCACTTCGAGTCGACTCTGTACCCCAAAAATTTATGAGCAAAAAAAAAGTTCCTTACCTCAAAATTCTTACATTTTACAAAATGAGAATAAAAAAAAGGTCCTCACTTCTAACATTTCATGACTCAAAATGAGTCAGAGTTACTTGACCCCGTAACTCATTTCTAAGAGTCGACTCACTCTTATCTCCACTACTGAAACATCTATTATTATCCTACGTTATTTCAAATTTTACACCCTGCACTTACGATAATCGGATGTAAGGTCATAACTATCAGACTAACGAAGTGTCGGATCGATGAATTAAGAGCACATCTGCCGGTCCGCAGTCTCTTTAGGAAGTGCCGAAGATAAACAGAATCGGCCGAAGCTAATCCCATCCCGGATGAGAGCTTCGAGCCGAAAGGTGTGAACTGCGTCCGCTCCTCAGAACTCTATTTCGAGTGTTGCTGCAAAGACGGGCAGTAAATAGAAGTAAAAGCAAAACGTCGACATCCGTTTATAGTACAATATTAACTCAGCGTACACAGAAAACGTAACACGGTGTACAAAGACGTTAGCGCTTATTCAATTGCTTGGATTTGGCGCTTAAAAGTTTATTTTAACTTAGATGAGTGAATTCAAAATATATCATCATATATCTGTGGCTTAGTGCTAAAAAGGCCAAAGTCAAATATTTTACAATTGAGATGATCGAGGTAAAAGTTTTTATTAAAATTTTTATCTGCTGCTTCTGTAATTTATAAGTTTTTTTTAATATTAGCCATTGGTTAAACTAGTCAGTGGCACTTTCAACATATTAAAGATATTGAGAAAAGTATTCTAATGTACTGCTTAACTCCAAACAATAAAATTGTGACATTGGCCCTTTTAGCACCAAGCCACAGATATATAGATTATAAAACAGAAATGTTTAGTGAGAAAATAATTAATCATTTAAAACGAAGGAAATTGGTAATTAATCTTGACATTTTCGTAAAATTAAATTAATTACAAGTCCACAAAACGTCTAATTAACAGTTTGTATTTTATACCTGACAATTAAAAAAAAATAACCTTCAATGACTAGCATTAGAGGTTTGTAGCCGCCACATCAGCTTTTTTGCTAAATTAATTTATTACGGAAATTGCAGCAATTTATAAGGTAGATACTACAAATGATTACTCAATTACTTCCAATTATATTTCGCAATTTTATACTTCCTGCTAAAGAGAACCAATTTATTAACATAATTGACTGATTGATTAATCTAGAGACACGCGCACATTAGTTTCACGAACGATTCTATATTTCACGTAGACTCTGAACCAGTGGCGGCTCGTGAAACATGTTGATGGTAGAGCCACTTATACAATATACCCCCGCTCCTCCCCTTTTGAAGAAAGAAATAACGATTTATATTCCTAAACCAAAGTAACTGGCGAAAAAGTTAGAATTAGTTAAAAATTCTTGCCGAGCTTAAAACCACAAGTAGTACCATAACGAACCGCCCCTGCATTCAATACTCCAACCGTAGATTTTGAATTTTCGTAACGAACCGAGCGTCGAGTTAAGAAAATTTGTAAAAATTTCCTGCAGTTGAAAAAAATATAAAAACAATTGCCATCGACTTGAAACTTTTCAAATGGACTCAAAACACATTCTAGATTATGATTATGTAAAAATCCATTTATTACTCCAACCGTAGATTTTGAATTTTCGTAACGAACCGAGCGTCGGGTTAAGAAAATTTGTAGAAATTTCCTGCAGTTGAAAAAAATATAAAAACAATTGCCATCGACTGGAAACTTTTCAAATGCACTCAAAACACATTCTAGATTATGATTATGTCAAAATCCATTCATTACTTCAATCGTAAGTTTTGAATTTTCGTAACGAATCGAGCGTCGAGTTAAGAAAATTTGTAAAAAAATTCCTGCAGTTGAAAAAAACATAAAAACAATTGCCATCGACTTGAAACTTTTCAAATGGACTCAAAACACATTCTAGATTATGATTATGTCAAAATCCATTCATTACTCCAACCGTAGATTTTGAATTTTCGGAACGAACCAAGCGTCGGGTTAAGAAAATTTGTAGAAATTTCCTGCAGTTGAAAAAAATATAAAAACAATCGCCATCGACTAGAAACTTTTCAAATGCATTCAAAACTCATTCTAGATTATGATCATGTTATGTTCCCAGACCGAAGTAACTGGCGAAAAAGTGTTTTAAGAATTAATTAAAAATTCTTGCGTAGCTTGAAACTACAGGTAGTGCCATGGCTCCTTGGCTCTATATAACGAGCCGCCCCTGCACTGAACCATTAAAAACAAGAATATAATACGCAACAACTGTAAAGTATAATTCAAAATGTTCATTGTAGACTTACCAAATAAGAAGACACTTGCATGTATACCGAGAGTATTGCATAACACGGAAACACTTAAGTTATGGTTATGGTGGCGGTGTACACAATACTGAAATATTTCTTGAAGAAATCCTCCTCGGCCTTTAAAACCGACCAAACAGGACGTGAGGATTAATATTCATAATGCGGAACGTTAATGATTCAATTTTCGGAATACTCGTCTACCTGCTTAGGCCACATTAAATGAAATGTACCTGAGCGGTTTAATGTACGAATGCCCACTTCAAGGAAACGGAAAATTTACAGCTTACACCATAGAAGTTGAGTTTGTATACCTGTTCCGCTGAAGTACAGTGTCGTTCAGGGGTATTACGATGGTAATTTGTAATCGTTTAAAAAAAAAAGGATACATTTCCTTGATTATAAATCCGATGTGAATATTAGCCCTTCCACCGCAACATTTACATGTCTCTACTTACTAAGACAATCCATATTTTTGCTGTTTATCACTAGATGTCACTTCAACAAAGCCTCACTAATTAATTCTTATACTAATTAAGCACATGAGTTCAAATTTGGTATTTATGGTCTTAAGAAGTTCCCCATCAATAATAATTAACAAAAAAAAAATTTTTTCAAATTTAAAAATCCAGGGCTGAAAGGGTTAGGGCATGACCTGGGAGTAAATTTTGCGCAGAGAGAAAGAGAGAACGCGATAACAAATCTACACGTGGCCGCATCGCCGAATGAAAGATGAATCATCACTTCGCGAACGAAAAAAAAAATAGCCGAAAGATAGACAAATTTGCAACATTACAAAAAAATAGAAAATTTTGCAGCATAATTAAAAAAAAAAAATTAGCCAATAGATAGACAATTTTGCAACATGATTAGAAACAAAATAGCCAAACGATTCACAATTTTGCAACATGAATACAAAAAATATTTTTAGCCAATAGATAGACAATTTTGCAACATTACAAAACAAAATAGCCAATAGATAGACAATTTTGCGACATGATTACTAAAAAATAGCCAAAAGATACACAATTTTGCAACATGATTACAAAAAATCTTTCTAGCCAAAAGATAGACAATTTTGCAACATTAAAAAAAAATAGCCAATAGATAGACAATTTTGCAACATGATTACAAAAAAACTTTTTAGCGAAAAGATACACAATTTTGCAACAAAAAAAAAACTTTTTAGACAATAGATAGTAGTTCGATAATTACGAATCTAATGAGAAAATCGTGTGAGTTATATACTTTCATTGTTGGTAAATAAAGCAATATTTTTCAATTTTTCATCTCGAGGTTAGATCTCCGTAATTAAGAAATGTCTATTACCGAACAGCACTTTAATCTATCATAAATCATCTATCAGACACGCGTCGACAGGTAATCACAATAATTCATCCGTGTTCTGAGCGGGGAGAGGAAGGGTCGGAACGGAAAAATCAAAAGCTGAGGAATTCTAAAAGAGCACGAAACTAATTGCCGCGGCGCGAACGCTAATCCCACTTAATTGCCGATTAAACGAAGGAAATGCGATTTAATCTTAATCCTGGATGAAGAAATGCTGTAAACGGATTATCTTGGATATTTTTTTTATATTTATATATAAATTGGAAATCTTCTCCAGCTCAGCCATGAGTTTTTTCCCACAAACTGTGTTGTTTAGGAGCTGTTGCAATTATTTCGAAACCCCCCTTAATTTCTTTTTTCATTTAAATACCTTGTAGGTGTGCCATCTAGTGATTAACAGCAAAAGTACGAAATGTTATGGTGGCAAATCCTACTAACATGGCTGAAAGGGTTAAAACAGTATTTTTCAACGATTTTAAGGCCATGAACAGGCAATAAAAAATAATGTCAAAACTTCTGAATTAGCAGTCCTAATAATTCGAAGCTTCGCAACTTAGAACCTACGAAGAATTCCAAGAAACGAGAGAACTTCGAATATCGAAGTTTTCGAATTCAAAGAAACGAGAGAACTTTGAATATCGAAGTTTTTAAATTATTCGAAGAATATTCGAAGTTGTGAAGTTTCGAAGTTTTCGAATTTTTTAATCCCTAAACCCTAAACAGTTGGGGTTTTCAATTTTCATCCCGGAAATCCAAGAAGAAACTTAAGATGCGCATGCTGAGTTGCTGTAATAATAAATTGACATCAAATTAATGTATTGGCAAGGTAAGAAGCAATAACATATTTTGCAAAATTAATCGTTTTTTTTAAGTTTAGAAATAATAATAATGATATAAATTAACTTTTTTATTTGTAAATATTCGCGAAAAAAGACTTCGAAAAATCGAAACATAAAAAATTCGGAGATTCGAATCTTCTCTGAAGATTTTCTACGAATCTTCAAACTTTCGAACCTTCAAAATTGGAAATCTTCGAAAAAAAAATTCAGTCATATTCTGAACACCAGGACTTGAGTTTCTCTCCCACAAAATGTGTAAAGTTGTAATTATTCCCCCCCCCCCCCCATAATTTCACAGTGCCACCTACAGGTAGTTAAAAGTAGTGACTCAAAATATTGACTGGTTTTGAAATAATAGCTTTTTTATTTGTCAATATTCGCGAAATGAGACTTCAAAACTTCGAAAATGACACTTAAAAAATTCAAAGCTTCCAAATTTCTCCGAAGATTTTCTACGAATCTTCAAACCTTCGAAATTGGAAATCTTCGAAGAAAAATTCTAGCCTTATTCTGAACCCCCAGATTTTTTCCAGAGTTGCAATTATTTCGCGACCCCCCTTAAGTTCACAGTGCCCTTTACAGGTGGTTAAAAACACCGACTCTTATACAATTGAGAGAAAATTTTTTGGGTAAAAAAAGTGTTCAGAATTTTAAAATGCGGCATAGTCCATATTAATTCAGGCAGACAAAGAAAAAAATCTTACTTTCATAGTGTCAAATCTTTTTAAATTTAAAATAACCTGTATTTTTTCTTTGTTCAATGTAGCCAGAAAAAAAAAATAAAAATCAAGAATTTTGCTTTTTAGAAAAATACCAATCCCAAAAAAAAAAGGAAAACTTCCACTTTTTTGTTCAACAGGTTTTCATGTTCGAAGGTTCTTCAAATTTTGACGTACATAAATTTTGTTGAAGAAAAAATTTTGTTGCAGAAAAAAATCAACATCAAGAATATTTCTTTTTTTAAAAATGCCAACCCCCAAAAAAAAACTCAAAAATCAAGAATTTTTTTTTAAATTCCAATCCCCCCCCCCAAATAAAAACAGGAAAACTTCCACTTTTGAATTCAACAGATTTTCATGTTTAAAGGTTCTTCAAATTTTGACTGCGTACATAATTTTTGTTCAAGAAAAAAATCAAAATCAAGGATATTTCTTTTTTGAAAAATGCCAATCCCAAAAAACAGGAAAACTTCCACCTTTGAGTTCAACAGGCTTTCATGTTTGACGGTTCTTCAAATTTGGACTTCGTACATAATTTTTGTTGAAGAAAAAAAATCAAAATCATGAATATTTCTTTTTTGAAAAATGTCAATCCCGAAAAAAAAACAGGAAAACTTCCACTTTTGAGTTAAACAGGTTTTCATGTTTGAACGTTCTTCAAATTTTGACGTACATAATTTTTGTTAACGAAAAAATTTTGTTGCAGAAAAAAATAAAAATCAAGAATATTTCTTTTTTGAAAAATGCCAATCCCAAAAAACAGGAAAACTTCCACTTTTCAGTTCAACAGGTTTTCATGTCTGAACGTTCTTCAAATTTTGACGTACATATTTTTTTTAAGAAAAAATTTTGTTGCAGAAAAAAAAATCAAAATCAAGAATATTTCTTTTTTTGAAAAATGCCAATCCGCAAAAACAGGAAAACTTCCACTTTTTTGTTCAACAGGTTTTCATGTTCGAAGGTTCTAAAATTACATAAATTTTGTCGAAGAAAAAAATTTGTTGCAGAAAAGAAAAATCAACATCAAGAATATTTCTTTTTTTAAAAATGCCAACCCCAAAAAAAAAACAGGAAATCTTTCACTTTTGAGTTCAACAGGTTTTCATGTTTGAACGTTCTTCAAATTTTGACGTAGATAATTTTTGTTGAAGAAAAAAATTTGTTGCAGTAAAAAATCAAAATCAAGAATATTTCTTTTGAAAAATGCCAATCACAGAAAAAAAACAGGAAAACTTCTAATTTTGAATTCAACAGGTTTTTATGTTTGAAGGTTCTTCAAATTTTGACTGCGTACATAATTTTTGTTCAAGAAAAAAATCAAAATCAAGAATTTTTTTTTAATTTAAATACCCCCCTCCCCCCAAAAACAGGAAAACTTCCACTTTTGAATTCAATATATTTTCATGTTTGAAGGTTTTTCAAATTTTGACTTCGTACATATTTTTTGTTTAAGAAAAAAATCAAAATCAAGAATATTTATTTTTTGAAAAATTCCAATCCCCCCCCCTCTCAAAAAACAGGAAAACTTCCACTTTTGAATTCAACAGGTTTTCTTTCATGTTTAAAGGTTCTTCAAATTTTGATTGCGTACATAATTTTTGTTGAAGTAAAAATCCCGGGAATTACATTTTACATTTTTGACATGTTTTTTTTTAATTTTGCGGCCGAAACCTTGTAGTGTTGAGTTTAAAATTGAGTATTTTTTTTTTACAAATTTGGCGAATTTTAAAAGTAGATTAAATTTTGTAACCAAAAATTTCGGAAAATTCCGTTTTATATTATTCCAACGAATTTTGGAATTACTTGGTTGAAAACGCGTGGTGTTAACTTCAGAACGTTATGGTTCTCATGACAATGTGAATATTTTTAGGTACTTTGCGAATTTTTAAAGAAGACATGAATCGTGTCTTAGGTAATTTAAAATTAAACATTTTCTTATACCACTATTTTTTGAATAATACACACGCAAGGAGAATGTTTAGATTAGATTAGATTAATGTCCACTTGCACCACAGTCGATTAACTTTAATCAGTGGTTAGTACCGGTTAGTACTTCTTTAAAATACAACAATTTTATTCGCAAATTGTTTACACAATAACATATTGATCAAAGAGATATTACAAACACTTTAAAATTCCCGAATTTTGACTTAATTAGACGTTTAATCGCGATTAACTTCTTAACCACGATTAAGGAAAACCTTACAGCACTGCGATCAGCGGCGGCTCGTGGATTCCGTAGGTGAGGCAATGACAAAAATGCCGCTCGTGCTGCACTACTTCCTCTAATAGAGGAAGAAATATTCCGTTGCTTTTTCAGTCAAATTTTCTTCCGTTGACTCACCGCCGCCGCTGACTGCGATCTAGTTAGATCTTTTGTACGAGATAACGTTTAATCCGTATTCCTAAACTTCGGTTAGTTCCTGCAATTCTGTACAAACAGGTAACTTAAAACTCTGAAAGCTATTTTTGTAGCATTGCTTCTTTTAAAAGAGTAATTTGAGCAGTTCCTCATCCGCTCCGTAAATCTCCGTAAGTTTTAAGTATGACGGGAATAACCCTTACGCTACGTTCTAGGGTTACCAAGACCGGATGTACGGATTGTTTACTAAGAAGATAAATTTTGTATTTTGGATTTACCTTGCGGTATGGGGTGAAGGGTGACTGCGGTACTGAGCCTGTCGCCGCCCATGCTAACCAGGTGCGGGGCGTCCGTTTGCAATTTGAGGGCCCTTCCTGCGCTCTCCGTTAGTTCGACGGCCCCCGTCGAAACAGCTGTCGTCCCCCCGGGGCCGCCCGATAATGTCGCTCCAGACATTCTTCGGACCTGCAACAACGAACACGACATTATTCCCGTTTTTTGTTTATTTTTGGACAAAGGACAGCAATCAATATATTCGCATTCACGGTGTGTAATTCCCACGTGTGCACTGTGCACGAACATGCGGTGCCAAGTAATAACAACGGTCATAGCTTCAAGCGTGATCGTATATTTTCTGGAAAACGGGACTGGCAAAAGCGGTGCTCGTGTCAAATGTCAATTGTTGGTTATAATTTCTTGTAGGTGAAATTCTAAAAATCATTTGACCTCGGCAATTAGGAAATTAGCCTGAAGTTGGTATGAATTAATTCCATCGCGTAGTCACATTTTGATCTTGAGCTTCAAAAATGAATCTTACCAAAAAATTACAAGAAATCTTGACAGAATTTGACATGACCTATCATATTATGTATAGCTTGGAACAATAAAGATTTATTATTATTATGACAGAAATTCTAAAAATCTTTATTTTGAAACATACAAACTCAGTAATTCATTATTCATGCCTAAAGTTAGTAGGAATTAATTCCACAGCATAGTCACGTTTTGAACTTGAGCTTCAAAAATAAGTCTTACCAAAAAATGACAAGAAATCTTGATAAAACTTGGCATGACTGAAATTCTAAAAAATCTTTGTTTTCGAACATAAGTCCTCAGTAATTAATTAAATTCATCCCGACCTAGGATTTTGGTTGCTTCAGGCGCTATATGTTTCCATCAAAAATACATTGATTAAAATCCATACCCGAACCATACTTTTAGTTTTTTACAAAATTCAGAATACAGCAAGTATTTCGACAGAAAAATCTCGATCGTCATTGTAACATGCCGATTGAAGTCATTGACTCGATACATTTCCAACACTCGATCAAAAAAAAAAAAACGTTTTGGCAATCCCCAAAACTGCATCTCGTAAACTTTAACGTTAACGACTCAATCAATCCAAATCACCTGAACGCTCGTTCCGAACTCGAAGAACCGCCTCAAAGCAACAACGTCCGACATTCCGCCGCAATCACGCCGATCTTTCCGGGCCCGTACGTCACCACAAAAGCCTCGGACCCAATTCCCAGACCATCTGACCCAGATCACACGCACAGGTAAAAATCCCGGCGAGGCAAACGCGACCGAACGACAACAAAAACTGAAAGCCCGGAAGAAACGGAAAGTTCATGTGTGTCCGGCCGGACGGCTGATTTGTATTCAACAGATGCGACAATCGGTGTGTCACTGCTCGATTTAGTAATGGGACTCTCCGTGTGGGACATTGGTATGCCTATCTTATGCGAGATAACGGTTAATGGGTTTCGCATTGTTTCGTGGCAGACGCCGTCTGTTCCACCTTTTGGGGAATCGTCGTCGGGTGGTACCTGATCTGAGGTAATGGTGTGTGAAGATGACAAGTTTAAACCAGTTTCTTGGTGGTATTTCTAAAAACGATTAACAGAAGAACCAAACGGACATACAAGTCTAGACAACTCACGTAACTAGAAGAACTCTATTGCTTGGCTAGGCTAGCAGCAAATGAATGAATCCACGCTAACTTTCTTGCTATTTGAGAGCTGAAATTTTGTAACGCCAATCAATTTCTCTGATGAAAAAGAAGGTATACTTCAATGGTCTACGATGATTATTAAAAAAGTTGCATTTGTTGAAAATTTTCATGGTGACACGCTAATGTTTTTGCTATTGAAGATAGCTGAAATTTTTTAACGCCAATCAATTTCTCTAGTTTTTCTGATGAAAAAAAGGTATACTTCAAAGTCTACTATGATTATTAAAAAAGCTGCATTTTTTGAGCAAAAGTGTACATTTTCAAGTTTTCGTCAAAAATTAAAAATAACCAATTTTAATTGAATCCGTCTAATTTATACACAAGGAGTACAGATTTGAAAACCGCGTTTAATTTGGAGTTTTCATTTAGCCGCTACAGCCGATCAAAGTCTGAAAAAAAAGTTGCATATTTTTAGCAAAAGTTCCAAAGGCTTTACTTGTGCACATTTTCAAGTTTTCGTCAAAAAATAAAAATAACCAATTTTAATTGAATCCGACTAATTTACATACAAGGAGCACAGATTTGAAAACCGCATTCAATTTGGAGTTTTCGTTTAGCCGTTAGTCTGAAAAATCGATTTTATTTTGAAAATGTTCTAACATGTTCATGGTGACTTGCCAATTGTTTTGCATTTTGTCCTAGATGAAATTTTGTAACGCCTTCTGATAAAGAAAAAGGTATTACATAAGGGTCTACGATGATTATTAAAAGAGTTGATTTTTTCCATTTTCGAGTTTTCTTTCTGACCGAGTCACGGGCTTCAAATTGACATTTGTTCTTGCGAAAGTACATTTTCCGAGTTGTCTTGAAGGGATCTTTCCAGTGATGTGTAGAAACCCCGAATCGAACCAATGGTTTCTTCCAGCGGCGGCTCGTGGAATATGTTAATGGTAGAGCCAGAAAATTGAAAATGCGGAAATATCGAAAATATCAACAAACCAATCAAAAATGTAGGTCAAAATAAAGAATTATTGATTTATATGCGAAATTTTTTTCCGGTATTTACGAGTTTTGTTTGTTAATATTTTCGATTTTTTGGTCTGCATTTTTTATCTTTAGGCCCGAGTTTTCGATATTTTGTCTTTTAGGACAAAAGGTCAAAAACTAAAAAATGCAGACCAAGAAATCCAAAATTTCAACAAACGAATTGAATATTTTGGCCAAAAAATCAAAAATTTGAAACATATCTAAAATATCGGCAAAAAAATAAAAAAAAACCTGGTCTAGAAATAAAAATGCAGACCAAAAAATTGAAAATACAAGCAAAAGAAAAATAATTTGCCATTTGCAGCTCCAAAACTAACTTTTATTAGCTTAAAATAAGTTCCGGCGAGAAATTGGAAAATTCGCACAATAAAATCAATACTTCAGGTTAAGAAAATCTAAAATATGATCAAGACACGATCAAGACACTTCAGCAGCCTGACTTAAAAAAAAACAGGCATATCAACCCATACAGCTGCAAGAATCTATAAATCAATATGTAGACTCATCATCGACTACGGACACATCATACTCGCAAACACCACGGAAACCACGAAACGGACGATAGAAAAGGCAGAACGCAAATCCATTAGAATCATATCCAAAATAAGACACCCAAACAACCCTCTCCATAACATATCAAACGAATCCCTATACCAAATTACCAACATCCCTCCCATACTGACCAGGCTGGAAAATCTTAGGCAGAAATTTAATGCAAACGACACAAACTGGACGATCATGGACGACCTCTGCATAAAACGCGGGACGAGACACAGCACAATAAAACACCCCACGAGAACCCTCTATGAAACGTACAGAGAATAAGCTCCACCCACCCCCAGCACCGCACCGCACGCATCAAGATTAAATAGCTACTTATTATCTTATACTATATATTTGTAACCTTAAATGTATGAACTAAGGGCAGAAAGACCGATAGGTCGATAGCCCTAATAAAACATTGTTTACTACTACTCTAAAATATGGGACAAAAAATAACAAATGAAGACCAAAAATCTAAAATTCGTACGTAAAAATCAAAGTGGTGGACCAAAAAATATTTTTTTTAACAAACAAATCGAAAATTTAAGTCGAAATAAAGAAAATTTCGGCCAAAAGACCAAATAAATCGAAAATACAAAATATAGGCCAAAAAAGTAAAAATCTACAATAGGGCATAAAAAGGTGAAAATTTGACAAAACATCGAAACTGGGTGTAAAGATAAAAACTGTAGACAAGAAAATCGAAAATTCCCACAAACCAATCGAATATTTTGGTCAAAATAAAAAAAAATAAAAAAATTGGAACAGTACAGAAATCTAAAATATTCAAGAATCCTGATCTAAAAATATAAACGCAGACAAAAAAATCGAAAACTTAGGCAGACGCAAAATAATTTTCAGCCACTTTCAGCCGCCAAAAGTAAGTTTCTGATCAAAAGTTCGAAAATAATAGCCAAAACTTTTTTTAAAAATTCACGAAATGAAATCAATAATCCAAGTTAAAAAAATCTAAAATATAGGATAAAAAAATCTAAAATATTCGATAAAAAATATAGACCAAAAATCTAAAATTCTGGCCTAAAAATAAAAATGGTGGACCAAGAGAAGAAAAATTTTAACAGACAAATAATAAAAATTTAGCGCAAAAGATAAAAAAAAAATAAAAATCCACAATGTTGGCCAAAAAGTTGGAAATTTGGACAAAACATCGAAAACTCGGGCCTAAAGATAATAAATACAGAGTAAAAAATCGAACATTTTAACAAACAAATCTCGAAAATACAGAAAAAAATAAAACAAAATCTCGCACATTAATCAATAATTCAGGTTATAGATATTTTACACCAAATCAATTCGAAAATTTGGAACTAGAATTAAAAATTGGGCCGGAAATATCAAAAATGCGGACCAAATAATCAAAAATTCTAATAATTAAATCGAAAATTTAGATCAGAATAAAGAATATTTAGGGCAAAAGATCAAAAATTTAGACCAAAAAAATCGAAAATATAGGCCCAATAATAAAAATTTCTGAATATTTTAGTAAGAAAATTGTAAATCACTCTATTGCTCAAAATAATTTTCCAATTTTTTTAATTGTAAAACCTTTTTTTTAAATTTCCCTTTCAATTGATCAAAAAATGCGTTTTTTATCCGCACAGCCTGTTGTATTGTGATCGTGATTTTTTTTTCAAAAACTTTTTTTTACGGACATATCCGTTTTGGGGTCCCTGCATGCCAAGAAATGAACATCTTTTGCTTGAAAACATTTTTCATAAAATAATTTTTATTCAAGAAAAAAATTTATTATTATTTTTTTAATTTTTAATTTATAATTATAAAACGATAATAGTTACAGCCAATAATAATTGTAGAGTAAACTTTCTTGTTAGGTCTTTACTAGTTTCGAAATCGACGCACTCTTTATTTCAATAATCAAATTAGGCACTAGTCTACCAGCTGTTTAATTTGCACTATTTTCTCAATAATGCATGAGCAAAAAGACAGTAATGATCTAATTTAATTCATTGTGTAATGCGCTAAATATCACCAAGTCGTCGTCGAGTCAGAATTTATTTGGCACCAAATGCGCGTACAGAGAGCGACCTTTCCTGCACCCCTCCAATCGTGCGCTACCCCGCGGTAGCTAATATTCTAAGGAAATGCCGTGCCAGGTGTGGAAGCTGGCACTGTTAACGGCGCGATTTTCTATATTTATAGATATTGATTTATTTTAAGTCTTGAAACTATAGGTAGTGCCATGGCTCCTTGGCTCTATATAACGAGCCACCCCTGGTTTCTTCAGGAAATTATTTCAAAGCCAATTTTTGAGCAAAAGTATTAAGGGGGGACGACCCTTGGGTAGTTTTTCAGGTTTTCGTCAAAAATTTGAAATCGCCAGTATAACTGAATCGGACTAACTTACACACAAGGAGCACAGATTTGCAAACCGCGTTCAATTTGGAGTTTTCGTTTAGCCGCTACAGCCGATCAAAGTCTGAAAATACGATTTTTTTTGAAAATTTTCCAATGGTGACACGCGAATTTTTTTGGTATTGAAGATCACTGAATTTTTTTATTGCCAATCAATTTCTCTCATTTTTCTTTTCTTGCATTTTTTGAGCAAAAGTTCCAAGTTCCAAGGATGCCTCCATTCCCTGAACCATTGATATGGTTTCTGTGTATTTTAAGATTTGACCCGAATAAACGGCTGTCTAATTAAGCGAAAACGACTGTATTCCTTTAAAATAAAACCACAACATTTACATACGATTCTTAATTACTTTACCAAGAAAATCTCGATGAGTAATACCTGATTAATTCATGCGTTAAAGATCGTATCGGCCGTGTTTACATGATTCATGGTAGAAAATGCGAGAAGGGCAACGGGTTCACGCTCGAATTTTTGCGGTGGGCATTTTTTTTTTTCATTGGGCAACAGGTATGCTCGTAATATCCTTTTGGATGGCCGTTCGTCCGTTTTGGTATGATTCCTTCGACGTGTGGCTAATTTCTGTTTCGCTCAAGCGTTGCCGGAAATACGTGCTTTGATGGTATGCATGGAGGTACAAGGACGGTGTTGTTTATTTCATTGTTTGAAAAAACTAATTATTGTTTCCCCTTAGAAAGACAACTGCGGACCAGTTCCATTCTTATTTATCTCATCAGCATATAATATTCACTCATATTTATTTATTATTATTGAGGATGGATACAAATCATAGTTTTTATTAAAAAAATATATCGCGATTGCTTCACAAATTTTATACACACAAAAAATATGAAGGAGAAATTGTAGTTACTATAACTTATACATCTATAATTTTCCGTTAGGATAGATACTCTATTACGGCGACATCTTCTGCCGCAAGGAAACAATAATTAATGTTTGCATTATTACTGTTATAATTATTTACTATTTCCTTTAATTGTCGGTAGATAAATCCACTCAATTACAATGGGCAAGATCAAGTCTCTCGAAGACCGAGCAGATCGACCAGTTGATTTTTTGCTCGATCTGCTAAAAACTACATTTAGTTGTTAATGTTAATACAGTAATATAAAATAGAATCTCCCGAATGCCTCTCTCAGAATTGTCAAAATATTAAAAAGAAACGCAAAAGATTAAATTAAAATAATTTGCGGCGTGTCCTAGAATTTGGGTTTCGAGATTTACCCGCATTCTACTTCAACCGGAATGCAAATATGCGACCGTAAAAGTCAACTGCGCAGAAAAAAGTTCAGTGAGCGCAATTAGTTTTATCTGATCTTACATTAAGGTTGATTTCAGCAATTATGTCGAAATTAAATTTTAGGACCCGCTGCAACGGTAAAACTCGCGTGTTTCTCGATACCATCGACTTCATTAATTTCTACCGAAATTATACGGTCCATTTATAATTTGTTCGTTTGGATCGGAAGTAATAAGCACTTCCTGTTGTTAAATTGCTTCTTAATTCAATGAAACTCAAATTACATGCATGGGATTTTACTCCACACATTTGTTATATTAAGGCAATATATTACTTTTATTATGACGGCCGGTTTTCGAGGCCAAAATTGGTGCATCTTTTTCTCGGAATAAAACGCCGACTTAACAATCCTAGGCCAGTAATTTGTCATACTCTTACCATTCCATCAATCTTCAATTGCCTCCTCCGAATCAAATTGCAGCACGATCCCCATTAATCAGCCAATAACAAGAAACTCCAATTATTTACGACCACACACCGGACTTGGCAACACCACCGGCTAATTAAAATTTTATTTCACTCAATAAAAATAATTAATCGGCTCGAGTGGAAGCAAAAAAAAAGAACGGTGCGGGATACGACGAGGAATAAATAAAGATGAAGATAAGCCCGACGTCCGAGGCAGCCTCGGTAATTGCTCCTTGATTAAGAATAAAACGCGTAATCACTTCGGATGACGTTGAAAATTAATAACCGATCAATTTTCAAATGGGAAAAGCAAAAGAAGAAATGTTGCAATCTTGTTTGTTTTTTTAATAACACCATCATTATTACATAAAAATTGCCTCTTCCCGTACGGTCAATCACTTACTTTTCAAAATTTCGAAAAATGTTTTATATAAAAGTTGTGCAGAATAGTGAGCTGCACGCCCTAAAAATATTTAAATTTATACAGGATATCTCATAACAAAGTTACAGACCAAACTTATGTTTTTTTTAATGGAACACCCTGTATATTTTTGCAATTTTTGATTAGTTGTTACTTGGAGATTAAAATGACTTGGGTTTTGGCGATTGAAATCGGGCCGTTTTCGTGTTATTAAGTTTTTTTATACAAAAATTTGAACAACATTGTTAAAGTTCTCCCCTGAAACTAATAAAGATAAATTATTCTAATTTAGTGGTAAAGTTTAGTTGGTTGCTTTAGTCTTCAAAATGACTCTATCAACCAAAACATAACTCAACGTATTATACAGGGTGATATCCATTCGCAAACTGCACAATACCTATTTTTCTTCAAATAGAACACCCTATATATTATTTCATAATTTAAAAGTTCATTAAGTAAGCTTTCGTTTCATATAAGGTTTCATATATCTGAAGTCGATGGTTACTCTAATATTTCAAAATTCGTTGGTAATTTTCATGTTTTTATTATTAGTTTTAAAACAGTTATTATTATTATAAAGGTAATAATTCATATCAATTTATATGAAAGAGCAAAAATAATCAATCAAATTATTCAAATTTCTCCTATCCACCGATAGATTAGACTTTTTTTGATATCTTTAGTGACAAATACAAAAAATGGTGATGTGGCCATCATGTTACTTTCTCCGATTATTTGATGGCATTATAGTTATTTATATTTATAGATTCATTCATTATTTTCAATTTAAATCATAGTTTAAATCGAGAGTTTCACATGATCGAATGGTTTGAAACGTCAAAATTATGAAAGGAAAAATGAAAAATTATTTTTTAAATCTTTACCGTAAGTTTACTGAAAAACAAAAAAAAATGCTAAAAAAAGTCCTGGAAAAGATTTCTAAAAATAGTCCTGATTAATAAGTCCTAAAAATAGTACTAATTAAAAAGTCATAAAAAACCTAATAAAAATCCTGAACAAGTCTTAAAAAAAGTCTTGAAAAAAGTCCTGAAAAAAGAGTAGTGACAACTTTTGGTTTGATTTATTTAGGGAATCATAAACATCGTTTAATAGTAAATTGAACAAAATTTAATTGTTATTTATGTATTTTTTTTATTATATAAGTCTAATATGTAGCACACCTGCTCATTGTAATGAATTTTAGTTTCTAAATTTTTGAATTATTATTTATTTTTATTATATTGTAAAAAGGTGATTTACCGTTAATAAATGTATTATTATTATAATTATTAAAATGTCTTGAAAAACAGGTCCAGAAATAAAGTCCTGAAAAATGAGTTCTGGCACAAAAAGGTCCTGAGAAAAAGTCCTGGAGAAACAGTTTTGGAAATAAAGTTTTGAAAAAGAGTACTGTAAAAAAGTTGTGAAAAAAGTCCTGAAAAAAGTAATGCAAAAAGAATCCTGAAAAATGCAGTCTTCGTATAAAACACCAGAAATAAATGTACTTATAAAATCTCGAAAGAAGTCCGAAAAAGAATCCCTAAAAAGTCCCGAAGGAAAGTCCTAAAATAAGTCCTGAAAAAACTCCGGAAGAAAGTCTTGAAAAAAACCCCGAAAGAGAGTCCTAATAAAATATCCTGAAAAGATGTCCTGTAATAACAGTCTAAAGTTATGAAAATAACATCGTAAGAAAATCCTAAAAAAAACATTTCTAAAAAAAAACAGCAAAGACCTGAAAAAGTTCTGAAGAAATTGTCCTGAAAAAAATTATTACTTTCAAAAATGTCCTGAAATATAGTACTGAAAAAGTCCTATAACGAAGGAAAAAAAATCCCGAAAAAATAATTCTGAAAAAAGCAATGAAGAAAATTTTGAAAAGAAGTCTTGAACAAGATTAGGAACCTCTTGTTCGAAAAAGTCCCGTAAAAATTGTCCTGGAGGAACCGTGCTGGAAATAAAGTCGTGAGAAAGAGTATTGGCAAAAGCCGTGAAAAAAGTCCTGAAAAATAGTCTTCATACAAAATACCAGAAATAAAAGAGTCTTAAAAAGTCCTGAAGAAAGCTCAGACAAAGAGTCCTATGAAATATCTCAAAAAATTGTCTTGAAAAATTGACCTGAAAGTAACAAAATAAACAAAAAAAGCATTGTAAAAAGTCCTTAAAAAGATCTGAAGAAATTGTTCTGAAAAAGAAATCCCAAAGAGTCTTGAAAAAAATCCTGCAAAAAGGACTAAAATAAATCCTTAACAAAAATCCTGAAAAAAAAAGTTTTGGAAATAAAGTCTTGAAAAAGAGTCCTGTTAAAAAGTTATGAAAAAGAGTTGTAAAAAAGTCTTGAAAAAAGTAATGCAAAAAGAATTCTGAGAAATTAAGTCATCATATAAAACACCAGAAATAAATGTCCTTAAAAAATCCCGAAAGAAGTCCGAAAAAGAATCCCAAAAAAGTCTCGAAGGAAAGTCCTAAAATAAGTCCTGAAAAAACTCCTGAAGGAAGTCTTGAAAAAAGCCCCGAAAGAGAGTCCTAATAAAATATCCTGAAAAGATGTCCTGTAATAACAGTCTAAAGTTATGAAAATAACATCGTAAGAAAATCCTAGAAAAACATTACTAAAAAAAAAACCTGTAAAGACCTGAAAAAGTTCTGAAGAAATTGTCCTGAAAAAAATTATTACTTTCAAAAATGTCTTGAAATATAGGAAAAATATTATTACTTTCAAAAATGTCCTGAAAAATAGTACTGAAAAAAGTCCTGTAACGAAGGAAAAAAAAATTCCCGAAAAAATAATTCTGAAAAAAGCAATGAAGAAAATTTTGAAAAGAATCCTGAAAAGAAGTCCTGAACAAAATTAGAGGAACCTCTTGTTCGAAAAAGTCCCGTAAAAATTGTCCTGGAGGAACCGTGCTGGAAATAAAGTCGTGAGAAAGAGTATTGACAAAAGCCGTGAAAAAAGTCCTGAAAAATTTTCTTCATACAAAATACCAGAAATAAAAGAGTCTTAAAAAGTCCTGAAGAAAGCTCAGACAAAGAGTCCTGATGAAATATCTCAAAAAATTGTCCCGTAAAAACAGTCTTGAAAAATTGCCCTGAAAGTAACAAAATAAACAGAAAAAAAATCTGAAAAAAAGCATTGTAAAAAGTCCTTAAAAAGATCTGAAGAAATTGTTCTGAAAAAGAAATCCCAAAGAGTCTTGAGAAAAGTCCTGCAAAAAGGCAAAAATAATCCCGAAATAAAAAGTTTGGAAAATAGTCTTAAAAAAAATGACAAAAATATCTGAAAAAGTCCTTAAAAAGGTCCAAAAAAGGTCATAAAAAGAAAAATTCTAAAAAATGTCATGAAGAAAATTTTGAAAAATTAATCCTGAACAAAGAGTCCTTAAAATGGTAATTAAAAAGATCTGACGAAACAGTTCTGAAAAAGAAATCCCAGAGTCCTGCAAAAAGGCCTAAAATAAATCCTTAACAAAAATCCTGAAATAAAAAGTTTTGAAAATAGTCTTGAGAAAAAAAAAATGATAAAAATATCTGAAAATTCCTTAAAAAGGTCATGAAAAGAAAAATTCTAAAAAATATCATGAAGAAAATTTTGAAATTTTTTTTTTCTGGAAAAAATCCCAAAAATTAATCCTGAACAAAGTGTTCTTAAGAAAGTCCCGAAAAGGTCCGGAGGAAAAATTCCAGGAAAAAATCCTGTTGATAAAATTTTGAAAAGAAATCCTGAAAATAAAGGTCCTGAAAGAAAAAGTCCAAAAATAAGTCTTGAAAAAATCCTCAAAGAAAAAAAAGTTCTTAAAAAAAAACCTGAAAAAAGTTATGAAAACATTGTCCTGAAGTCCCAAAAAGGGTAAAAGAACAAAAAAACTGTTAAGGTCATTTCTGTATTAGTTTTTGAGATACAGCGCACACAGACTGTTGTGTAGAGAAAAAATGGTGATGCGGCCATTATGTTACTTTTTCCGACTTGATGGTATTTATTATTTACGCTTTCATGTTTTTTTTTTCAATTTAAATCATATTTTAAATGTACATCGAGCGTTGTGTAAACTCGTTTAAAATGTCAAAATTATGAAAGATGGAAAAATTATACTTCAAATTCGAAATCTCAGTTTACTCAAAAACTAAAGCGATTTTGAAAAAAAAAACTTATTCTTTATCAGTTGTTCATTTTGGCATTCTCTACAATAAATTTACTGTAACTATATCGATTCATAAATATTACCTAAAAATTAGAAAAAAAAAATGTTTTTTCTCGAATAACAATGATTTTATGAAATTTTTTTTCAAGCAGAAGATGTTCATTTCTTTGTTGTCTTCAATAGTCGTTTAAATATTTTTGTGATATACACGTTAGGTTGGTACCGGTATACTTCCAATATATACACACGCGACAGTTTGTTATTGTTATTGTTCTTGAGTTTTTTTTTTCTTTTAAAGGAAGGATGGTTGGCGGGAATTCGGGTTGAGGAAGTGCGGATGATTTGGAATTGGCGTAAGCATGTATTATTCGGCCACTAACGATAATTTCATTTGAATGGGACATACACTAGACATCCATGGACCCGCACGGCTCCGGAAAAGTGACTACACGGATGGGATTCGAACCCACGACCACGAGGCCCGTGAGCAGGAGCTCTACCCACTAGGCCACCGCGCCCCCCTGTTCTTGAGCTTGAACTATTTTTCGAATTTCCGCCATGGAGAACGTTACAAACGATGCGAATGCGATTTTTGTAATAAATTGCAATTACAATTTATACATTCCCCGCAAAGTTTCGTAAGTACTACTTTTTGTGGTGAGGGTTGTTCGGAAATCTAAAGGGATTTCTGTCACTCAAGTTGTCAAAAAAAGTCTAATCTATGGGTAGATGTAGTATATCATCATTGATTTTTTTTAAATATTTGGCAACAAGACTTTAAGCCTGTTCGTCCTGCAACGAACGGTAAGACGACAATAAACTTGAAATACGCGAAATGCTATTAAAAGTTTGCACTGCGTGCCGTGTGGGTTCGAATCCCAGCCCGGGCGAAAGATTTTTCGGGGATCGAGAAGTATTCGCTTGGGTCCATGGTTGTTGTATACGTGTGATATTATTCATTTATTCACACAAATTTGTATTTATCAATATAGCAGCAGCCTTGAGCTGGTCATATGGGCTACGTTCCCAAGGCCAACTAAAAAAAAGCTATTAAAAATTAAAATATCTTGTGGAAGGGTCTGGGTCATACGTAATTGCGCCCTTATTTTCCAGGTAAAACTAATTTGTCTTAATGGATTTTTATTATAAAAGACTCATTCTGTGCCTCTATAGTAAAACATTTTAGATTTTCAGCGTTTATTTAAATTTAATTTTTTTAACACTAAATCAGAATACTTATAAAAAATATAATTCTTTAGAAACCGACATTCATCCTTCATGTAACCATGTGTGAA
Source organism: Ocypus olens (assembly GCA_910593695.2). NCBI lineage: Eukaryota > Metazoa > Arthropoda > Insecta > Coleoptera > Staphylinidae > Ocypus > Ocypus olens. The sequence goes on from OU343050.1 coordinate 5,763,587, forward strand.
ATATCATTGCATAATTTTCATCACTCAAGCCACAATCAGTTACGAGCCGAGTGCCAAAAACATTTTTCGAACGTGTCTTAAATCACCTTTTTTTTTTAAATTTCTCACGACCATAACTTTCGACAATTGCGTCCGTAAATCGCCTCGCGAGTTATGTAACGCAATACGGATTTTCACAATTAAAACCTCTTCCTACGCGGCGTCTATTTTCGAAGGAGGCTGCGATCGGGAAAATATGAGGCGCTGTTATTCATCGGACGTGTTCAAATAATGATGCTAATTCTGGATTCGTTTTATTGCCTGATGTACGCTTACTAAACTGGAAGCTTTAAATCCTCTTTACTTTGTAAATTCTGTACGTGTTATGCGATTAGATTAACGATGCACGTAATGTCTTACCTCTTGTGCTTATCGCCTGCAGTGGGTTGTCGCTGGAAGTGATGGAAATAACATCAGCGATGGCTGCGATTGAAGTGATGCATCATGTGTCCTGTAAAAAAGATAAACGGGTGTTTATTTATCGGTTCGACTCGATCGCAAAACAAGTAACGTAATGACCAACACGTGTTAGAATGTTTAAAAACTGACCAACATATACTCTGGCCGCGCTATGAAGGCGTCTGAGGTGATTAACAAAGGGTCGGAAGGGTCGCCCTCATCTGAAGTGATTGGATTTTGTTACTTCACACTCACAGATGTTTACAGTTTAATTGCTAGTTATTGGTGCCACTATCCGATTCTCTTCATACATCAGTGGTTTTTGAAAGGTTACAGATAGCACCTAAGATGCCTTCATAGCGCGGCCAGACTTTAACAATATTCATTGACAGGCTAAAATTATTAAATGATTTGATTTATTGGAAGGAACTGTGATCAAGTCCATAAAGGCTGATGATTGTATTCTTGAGGTAATCAACTTGTAGTATTAGCCATTATTTCAAATTACCATAAAACGATTAAGATTATAGCACCGTGGCGTGTAGAGCTGTCCTAAAATGTCTAATTCGGTGATGCGGTCACGCGTAGATTTGCTATCGCGTTCTCTCACTTTATGCAAACTTTAATAATATTATTGATAATAATAATAAAGCATTTATTTCTTTGAAACATACTTGCATATGAAAAAATACAATATACAAGCACCGTAGAAAGCATAATTTTTAATAATATACAACAGTATATTATAAGTTGGCTTGAAGAATTCACAAAGAGTGTACGGCTCCAATTTATAGAGTAAATCATGAACTTACTACCTATTCTGTAGCTTTTTACATTTTTTATCCTTTGTGGTAGATGATTAAAAATCTTTAATGAGGCATAATGTGCTCCTTTAAAAAAAAAAAACGTTGTTCGGAGATTCGGCAAAATAAAATCGTGACAGTATCGGGTGTTATTTACCGCCAGGTGTCACGATATTTTGTGACGGCTCTACTTATAGTTGAAGCAGGTTTGATAAACTCCAATTAAAATTACATTATAAACACGACACTAATTCAATCCATTAATCTCCATTGTTTACAGTTAACCGACAGATTTAGATTTACACGTGGTTCCAAAACACTATATCAACTTTTGATACCGACGCAATTGGCCCCGTTGGCCTTGACCTAATCCACATTTTCACGTCCATTGTTTTCCTACTTTCGGCCAAGATAAATCGCAAGCGATAAATCGTCCCAGTTTTTCTGTTTCTTTCTTTTGCCCTTTTCGTTTCTTGCTTTCCTTGTAATTTAATCGATCGCGCGACGTGTACCTCGGGTCTCGAGACTTGGTCCCTTGCCAGCGGAGAACAATACTTGTAGTTTATTTTGCTTGTCGTAGATGCATGAGTTTATTTGTGTTGGTCTATTGCCAGTCACGTTCTCTTCGGTATTTATTGTCTTCCTTTTCTTCAGTACATACGCACGCGGTGTATATATTTGGATTGGATTTTCTTTTTAACCTTTAGTTTCAAAGTTGGATATGTTAAGAGCAGTGACGGTTCGCGGGTTTTTTTCTGGTACGGCCGAGGAACAATAGGTGGTAATACAGATAGGTAGGGTCAGTTGCAGTCAGTCTGCACCTATCTGTATTACCACCTCTTGTTCCTCGGCCGTACCAGAAAAAAACCCGCGAACCGTCACTGGTTAAGAGGTATATTGATATTCAGCAATTGCCGATTAAGATTTAGTATTTTACACAATTTATTTGAATAGGTTCAAGTGTTATTATTTAATATGTTGCGTCTGTAATATAATTATTAGAGTACCAAGTGTGTTTTTTCGCACGATGTGCAGAAATTTGATTTTTTGCTTTAAAAATAAAAAAATCAAAATACCTCAAAATAACACCTCAAAATAAAAAGAGTTCGGTGAACGCTCCAATAGCCCCATTAAAAAAATTATAACAGAAAAAGGTGCAAAAACGCGTGACGTTTCAAAAAGGAGTATTGTATACTTGGTACTAAGTCTTAAGTCCTAAGCTTCGAAGAAGTTTTTGAACATTCGAAGTTTCGAAGATTAGAATTTTCGAAGTGAAAAAATGGTTAGTAACAAAATATGTTAATGGCAAAAAATGTATTTAAAAAAGTACGTTTGTTTTTTAAGGATTATTTGAAGATTCGAAGTTTCGAAGATTCGAATTTTCGAAGTAAAAAAATGGTTAGTAACAAAAAATGTTAATGGCAAAAAATGTATTTTAAAAAGTACGTTTGTTTTTTAAGGATTATTTGAAGATTTGAACATTCAAAGATTCGAATTTTCGAAGTAAAAAAGTGGTTAGTAACAAAAAATGTTAATGGCAAAAAATGTATTAAAAAAAGTACGTTTGTTTTTAAGGATTATTTGAAGATTCGAAGTTTCGAATTTTCGAAGTAAAAAAATGGATGGTTAGTAACAAAAATTTTAATGGCAAAAAATGTATTTTAAAAAGTACGTTTGATTTTTAAGAATTATTTGAAGATTCGAATTTTCTAAGTAAAAAAATGGTTAGTAACAAAAAATGTTAATGGCAAAAAATGTATTTAAAAAAAAGTACGTTTGTTTTTTAAGGATTATTTGAAGATTTGAAGATTCGAATTTTCGAAGTAAAAAAATGGTTAGTAACAAAAAATGTTAATGGCAAAAAATGTATTTAAAAAAAGTACGTTTGTTTTTTAAGGATTATTTGAAGATTCAAAGTTTTGAAGATTCGAATTTTCGAAGTAAAAAAATAGTTAGTGACAAAAAATGTCAATGGCAAAAAATGTATTTAAAAAAGTGCGTCTGTTTTTTTTAAGAATGATTTGAAGATTCGAATTTTCGAAGTAAAAAAATGGTTAGTAACCAAAAATGTTAATAGCAAAAAATGTATTCAAAAAAGTACGTTTGTTCTTTTTAAGAATGATTTGAAGATTCGAATTTTCGAAGTAAAAGTAACAAAAAATGTGAATAATAATAATGGCAAAAAATGTATTAAAAAAAGTAATTTTGTTTTTTAAGAATTATTTGAAGATTCGAAGTTTCGAATTTTTGAAGTAAAAAAATGGTTAGTAACAAAAAATGTTAATGGCAAAAAATGTATTTAAAAAAGTACATTTGTTTTTTAAGGATTATTTGAAGATTTGAAATTTCGAAGTTGCAAAATTTTGAAGTTTCGAAGTTGCAAAATTTTTCTACTAATCTAAGTCGTGAAGTTTCGAAGTTTTCGATTTTTTCAATCCGAAAACCCCAGAGTTACGAAATTATATTTTTATGTAATTTCAAAAATTTTAAAACCATAAAAACTTAAGTGGCTGTAATAAAAAAATAACAACAAACTAATATATTGACAAGGTAAAAAATAATAACATCTTCAAAAATTAATCGTTTCTATTAGTTTTGAAATAATTTCATTATTTCACTTGTCAATATTCGCAAAATGATAGATACGTTTTAAATAGAGTTTTATAAAATAATTTCTTCAAACGAAATTATCGTTTTGTTCAAATTTTTATAAAAATATTTTCGTTTGAATTTCTCACTGTGAACTAACAATTCGGACATTATAAAGTATAAAAAACAAACGTACTTTTTGAAAAAAATGTTTTGCCATTGACATTTTCTGTTACTAATGATTCTTTTTACTTCGAAAATTCGAAGCTTCGGAACTTCACACCTTCGAAATTGGAAATCTTCGAAAAAGATTGCAGCCCTACTTGGTACCACTGATTTAACAATTCCGACATTATAAAGTATAAAAAATAAACTTACCTTTGAAAAAAAATTTGTCTTTAAAATTTTCTGTAACTAACGATTTTTTTACTTCGAAAATTCGAAGCTTCGAAACTTCAAACCTTCGAAATTGGAAATCTTTGAAAAAAAATCCAGCCTTACTTGGTACCACTGATTTAACAATTCCAACATTATAAAGTATAAAAAACAAACTCACCTTTGAAAAAAAAATTGTCACTAAAATTTCTTTACTTCGAAAATTCGAAACTTCAAACCTTCCAAATTGGAAATCTTCGAAAAAAAAATTCCAGCCTTACTTGGTACCACTGATTTAACAATTCCGACATTATAAAGTATAAAAAATAAACTTACCTTTGAAAAAAAAAATTGTCATTAAAATTTTCTGTTACTAACGATTTCTTTACTGCGAAAATTCGAAACTTCAAACCTTCGAAATTGGAAATCTTCGAAAAAAAAAATTTCAGCCTTACTTGGTACCACTGCTTTAACAATTCCGACATTATAAATGTAATGTTTGTATAAAAAACAAACTTACCTTTGAAAAAAAAATTGTCATCAAAATTTTCTGTTACTAACGATTTGTTTACGTCGAAAATTCGATGCTTCGAAACTTCAAACCTTCGAAATTGGGAATTTTCGAAAAAAAATTCCAGCCTTACTTGGTACCACTGATTTAACAATTCCGATATTATAAAGTATAAAAAACAAACTTACCTTTGAAAAAAAGGTCATTAAAATTTTCTGTTACTAACGATTTTTTTACTTCCAAAATTCGAAGATTCGAAACTTCAAACCTTCGAAATTGGAACTCTTCGAAAAAAAATTGCAGCCTTATTTGGTACCACTGATTTAATGTGATTTTTTCTTATAGTTGGACAGGACAAAACTGAATAATCCTTAAAAAAAGCAAACGTACTTTTTGAAATAAATTTTTTGCCATTAACATTTTTTTTTTGTTACTATCGATTATTTTACTTCGAAAATTCGAAGCTTCGAAACTTTCAACCTTCGAAGAAAAATTACAGCCCTACTTGGTCGGTACCACTGATTCAAGGTGATTTTTTCTTATAGTTGGATAGGACAAAATTGAATAATCCTTACAAAAGCAAACGGACTTTTCGAAATAAATTTTTTGCCATTAACATTTTTTTGTTACTATCGATTATTTTACTTCGAAAAATCGAAGCTTCGAAACTTCGAATCTTCGAAAGTTTCAACCTTCGAAATTGGAAATCTTCGAAGAAAAATTACAGCCCTACTTGGTACCACGGGTTTAGGGTGTTTTTTCTTTCTTATAGTTGGACAGGACGAAATTGAATAATCCTTAAAAAAAACATATGTACTCTTTGAAATAATTTTTTTGCCATTAACATTTTTTGTTACTATCGATTCTTTACTTCGAGAATTCGAAGCTTCTATTCTTCGAAACTTCGAAACTTCCAACCTTCGAAATTGGAAACCTTCGAAGAAAAATTCCGGCTCTACTTGGTACCACTGATTTAAAGTGATTTTTTCTTTTGTCAATATTTGCGAAATGATAGATTTTAAATAAAGTTTTATAAAATAATTTCTTCAAACAAAACTATCGTTTAGTATAAATTTTTATAAAAATATTTTCGTTTGAAGTTCACACTGTGAACGAACAATTTCGCCATTATAAAGTATAAAAAACAAACGTACTTTTTTAAATAATTTTTTTGCCATTAACATTTTTTGTTACCAACGATTTTTTCACTTCGAAAATTTGAAGCTTCGAATCTTCGAAACTTTGAATAATGCTTAAAACACAAACATACTTTTTGAAATCATTTTTTTGCCATTACCATTTTCGTTACCAACGATTTCTTTAATTCGAATCTTCGAAACTTTGAACCTTCAAAATTAAAAATCTTCGAAGTAAAATTCCATCCCAACTTGGTACCACGGATTTAGGGTTATTGTTTCTTATAGTTCAATAGGACAAAATTGAATAATCCTTCTTTTTGCCATTTACATTTTTATCACCAACGATTTTTTTACTTCGAAAATTCGAAGCTTCGAAACTTCGAATCTTCAAAACTTCTAACCTTCAAAGTTGAAAATCTTCGAAGAAAAATTCTAGCCCTACTTGATACAACTGATTAAGGGTGATTTTTTGGACAGGATAAAATTGAATCGCTCTTCGGCAATAGAGATCTTAAGTGTAATGGTAGTTTTACGACGGCTATGATTTTAGGCATAGTCCTGGTATGTTTATAGGACGGTTTCTTGCCGCTTGAAAATTGTTAAAAAGTTAAAAGCCCTCGTAAAACTACCCTTACACTTACGATCTTTATTGCCTAGGCTTTATTCAATTTTGTTCTGTCCAACTATACCATCAGCTGATGTGTTAGAATACATTTGTTTTGATTGTAATAAATGATCCGTCCACCCTTCACAATTCATTGGAATATTAAGATTAATAGTGGCCATTAATTTTAATCAATTCCAAATTAATTATCTTCATTAAAAGATTACGCAAGGTTGGCGTTACTGAGGAATATATAACGGACTTAATTACGTAACCACTTAGCGTCAATGAGTCGACGATTGGTGGAGGAGAATTTTTACTACACATAGACTGTTGGATACTCGAACATCAAGTGGGGGGGGGGGGGTCATACATAATAAATTTCTATTTTTGGAAACAGTCTGAACCGTTCTTATTTATTTTTGTTGGTTTATAAATTTTGATACAGCTGATTTTAGTTGCTTCTTTAACATATCCAGACTTGAAGTCTTGCTCAGATGCATGGAATTTTTAAACATGGTGAAGTAACCATCTTGAAATTGTCTCCGATTTGATAGCATAATAGTTATTTATGATGCAAGAGTTATTTTGTGGGTAGGGAATTTGCGGACCGACGGCGAAGACATTTTTGATGAGAAAAAAAGGTCCTTACTTCGAAAACTTTATAATTTACCCAGAAAACGTAGTGAAAAGCACTTCCAAAATTTGAGGATTTGCCCCTAAAATAAAGTGGAGACCAAAAAAAGAGCTGCAAATTTCCACAAGAATCAATAGTCTCCGCGACTCACTTCTAAGAGTTGACTGTTTCGAGTCATGAGTTACCAATCTCTGATACGAACACGAATTTTTTTTTCCAAAAATTTCCGGCATCGTCTCTGGGAACCTCGAAACGGATATGTCCGTTCAACTTTTAAGATGAGTTACCAATCTCTAGTACAAACACAAATTCTTTTTTCCAAAAATTTTCGGCATCGTCCCAAGGAACCTCGAAACGGATATTTCCGTTCAACTTTTCTTTTTCACGGTCGCAATAAGACAGCAAGGAGGAATATTGAAAAAGAAGTTTAGGACTAAGGAAATATGTTTTGGACTGATTTACAATAATAACAGTTTTACAATTTGATAATCGCGAGAAAACTAGTACTTAACACAACATCCATTACATATTTCAAGTACACTCCACAAGCACCAACTTGAAGCGGCCTGTAATAAATCACGCGCTTTTTAAGCATCCTCGCAACAGTTGCCATTGATAGCCATAAATAACCTATAACCGTTAATCATGCGAACGCCGCCGAAAATGAAAGAGAACGTGAAAGACACCAGCACATGTCTACCAATTACTCAAAAAAAAAATCAAGTGCGGACCTCCGAGTATCAACTGGTAATCAGATGAAGATACGGGCCGATCCATCATGCACCGGGTTGACGACCCAGAAGTGTTCATCACACCCAATTAAGCGCACTTGATTAATAATTAAGATCGAGAGTTGCGGCGCCGGGGTCCTTCACCACTGCTGGGTTTTACTGGTCTACTATACTCTTGTCGAAACAACGGGCGTGGGTTGGTAAACTTGTAGCGTGGGACTGCAAATCGGCACGTCCCTGTTGCGCCCACACAACCCTGCACTCGTTCCATTCAATTATGCGTTACATAATTTGTTTATCTTGAGCTGCATTTAATAGTAAAATTGGTTTTCCGCGTATTCGGTGAATTTCCAAGGAAGTTCATCGACGGTATCTTTGAAAGCTTCATTGTCCTGATGATCGTGATGATGATGATGATGGTGAGAGAGTAACATAAGACATGATTATAGCAGTATAATTTGATGTTGATCGTTGATACGTTAAGGTTATTAGAAAATTATCTATCCGTTGTTTGTTACTTTCTCCGCTACGAAGTACGAGAAAGTATTGTGATCGTGATTTTTTTTCAAACATTTTTTTAACGGCAATCAATTTCCTTCGGTTTTCTGATGAAAAAAAAGGTATACCTCAATAGTCTGCATTTTTTAACAAATTTCCAGGGGGTTAACTCATGTCTTTTTTTTCGTGTTTTCATCAAAAATTAAAAATATCTAATCCGACTAACTGACGTACGAGGAGCTCAGATTTGCAAACCGCGTTCAATTTGGAGTTTTCGTTTGGCCGCTACGGCCGATCAAAGTCTGAAAAATCAATTATTTTCGTAAATTTTCAAAAATGTTCAGTGTGACTGACTAATTTTTTTGCCATTGAAGTTAGCTGAAATTTTTTAGCGGCAATCGATTTCTCTCGTCTTTCTGATGAAAATAAAGTTAAATTCAATAGTCTACGATGATTATTAGGAAAGTTGCATTTTTTAACAAAATTTCCAAGGGGGTTAGTCATGTCTTTTTTCACAATTTCATCAAAAATTATTAATCTCTAATCCGACTAATTGACGTACGAGGAGCTCAGATTTGCAAACCGCGTTCAATTTGGAGTTTTCGTTTGGCCGCTACGGCCGATCAAAGTCTGAAAAATCAATTATTTTCGTAAATTTTCAAAAATGTTCAATGTGACTGACTAATTTTTTTGCCATTGAAGTTAGCTGAAATTTTTTAGCGGCAATCGATTTCTCTCGTCTTTCTGATGAAAATAAAGTTAAATTCAATAGTCTACGATGATTATTAAGAAAGTTGCATTTTTTAACAAAATTTCCAAGGGGGTTAGTCATGTTTGTTTTCACGATTTCATCAAAAATTATTAATCACTAATCCGACTAATTGACGTTCGAGGAGCTCAGATTTGCAAACCGCGTTCAATTTGGAGTTTTCGTTTGGCCGCTACGGCCGATCAAAGTCTGAAAAATCAATTATTTTCGTAAATTTTCAGAAATGTTCACTGTGACTGACTTATTTTTTTGCCATTGAAGTTAGCTGAAATTTTTTAGCGGCAATCGATTTCTCTCGTCTTTCTGATGAAAATAAAGTTAAATTCAATAGTCTACGATGATTATTAAGAAAGTTGCATTTTTTAACAAAATTTCCAAGGGGGTTAGTCATGTTTTTTTTCACGATTTCATCAAAAATTATTAATCACTAATCCGACTAATTGACGTTCGAGGAGCTCAGATTTGCAAACCGCGTTCAATTTGGAGTTTTCGTTTGGCCGCTACGGCCGATCAAAGTCTGAAAAATCAATTATTTTCGTAAATTTTCAAAAATGTTCAATGTGACTGACTAATTTTTTTGCCATTGAAGTTAGCTGAAATTTTTTAGCGGCAATAGATTTCTCTCGTCTTTCTGATGAAAATAAAGTTAAATTCAATAGTCTACGATGATTATTAAGAAAGTTGCATTTTTTAACAAAATTTCCAAGGGGGTTAGTCATGTTTTTTTTCACGATTTCATCAAAAATTATTAATCTCTAATCCGACTAATTGACGTACGAGGAGCTCAGATTTGCAAACCGCGTTCAATTTGGAGTTTTCGTTTGGCCGCTACGGCCGATCAAAGTCTGAAAAATCAATTATTTTCGTAAATTTTCAAAAATGTTCACTGTGACTGACTAATTTTTTTGCCATTGAAGTTAGCTGAAATTTTTTAGCGGCAATCGATTTCTCTCGTCTTTCTGATGAAAATAAAGTTAAATTCAATAGTCTACGATGATTATTAAGAAAGTTGCATTTTTTAACAAAATTTCCAAGGGGGTTAGTCATGTTTTTTTTCACGATTTCATCAAAAATTATTAATCTCTAATCCGACTAATTGACGTACGAGGAGCTCAGATTTGCAAACCGCGTTCAATTTGGAGTTTTCGTTTGGCCGCTACGGCCGATCAAAGTCTGAAAAATCAATTATTTTCGTAAATTTTCAAAAATGTTCAATGTGACTGACTAATTTTTTTGCCATTGAAGTTAGCTGAAATTTTTTAGCGGCAATCGATTTCTCTCGTCTTTCTGATGAAAATAAAGTTAAATTCAATAGTCTACGATGATTATTAAGAAAGTTGCATTTTTTAACAAAATTTCCAAGGGGGTTAGTCATGTTTTTTTTCACGATTTCATCAAAAATTATTAATCACTAATCCGACTAATTGACGTACAAGGAGCTCAGATTTGCAAACCGCGTTCAATTTGGAGTTTTCGTTTGGCCGCTACGGCCGATCAAAGTCTGAAAAATCAATTATTTTCGTAAATTTTCAAAAATGTTCACTGTGACTGACTAATTTTTTTGCCATTGAAGTTAGCTGAAATTTTTTAGCGGCAATCGATTTCTCTCGTCTTTCTGATGAAAATAAAGTTAAATTCAATAGTCTACGATGATTATTAAGAAAGTTGCATTTTTTAACAAAATTTCCAAGGGGGTTAGTCATGTTTTTTTTCACGATTTCATCAAAAATTATTAATCACTAATCCGACTAATTGACGTACGAGGAGCTCAGATTTGCAAACCGCGTTCAATTTGGAGTTTTCGTTTGGCCGCTACGGCCGATCAAAGTCTGAAAAATCAATTATTTTCGTAAATTTTCAAAAATGTTCAATGTGACTGACTAATTTTTTTGCCATTGAAGTTAGCTGAAATTTTTTAGCGGCAATCGATTTCTCTCGTCTTTCTGATGAAAATAAAGTTAAATTCAATAGTCTACGATGATTATTAAGAAAGTTGCATTTTTTAACAAAATTTCCAAGGGGGTTAGTCATGTTTTTTTTCACAATTTCATCAAAAATTATTAATCTCTAATCCGACTAATTGACGTACGAGGAGCTCAGATTTGCAAACCGCGTTCAATTTGGAGTTTTCGTTTGGCCGCTACGGCCGATCAAAGTCTGAAAAATCAATTATTTTCGTAAATTTTCAAAAATGTTCAGTGTGACTGACTAATTTTTTGCCATTGAAGTTAGCTGAATTTTTTAGCGGCAATCGATTTCTCTCGTCTTTCTGATGAAAATAAAGTTAAATTCAATAGTCTACGATGATTATTAAGAAAGTTGCATTTTTTAACAAAATTTCCAAGGGGGTTAGTCATGTTTTTTTTTCACGATTTCATCAAAAATTATTAATCACTAATCCGACTAATTGACGTACGAGGAGCTCAGATTTGCAAACCGCGTTCAATTTGGAGTTTTCGTTTGGCCGCTACGGCCGATCAAAGTCTGAAAAATCAATTATTTTCGTAAATTTTCAAAAATGTTCAGTGTGACTGACTAATTTTTTTGCCATTGAAGTTAGCTGAATTTTTTTAGCGGCAATCGATTTCTCTCGTCTTTCTGATGAAAATAAAGTTAAATTCAATAGTCTACGATGATTATTAAGAAAGTTGCATTTTTTAACAAATTTCCAAGGGGTTTACTCATGTCTTTTTTTCGTGTTTTCATGAAAAATTAAAAATCTCTAATCCGACTAATTGACGTACGAGGAGCTCAGATTTGCAAACCGCGTTCAATTTGGAGTTTTCGTTTGGCCGCTACGGCCGATCAAAGTCTGAAAAATCAATTATTTTCGTAAATTTTCAAAAATGTTCAGTGTGACTGACTAATTTTTTTGCCATTGAAGTTAGCTGAAATTTTTTAGCGGCAATCGATTTCTCTCGTCTTTCTGATGAAAATAAAGTTAAATTCAATAGTCTACGATGATTATTAAGAAAGTTGCATTTTTTAACAAAATTTCCAAGGGGGTTAGTCATGTTTTTTTTCACGATTTCATCAAAAATTATTAATCACTCATCCGACTAATTGACGTACGAGGAGCTCAGATTTGCAAACCGCGTTCAATTTGGAGTTTTCGTTTGGCCGCTACGGCCGATCAAAGTCTGAAAAATCAATTATTTTCGTAAATTTTCAAAAATGTTCAGTGTGACTGACTAATTTTTTTGCCATTGAAGTTAGCTGAAATTTTTTAGCGGCAATCGATTTCTCTCGTCTTTCTGATGAAAATAAAGTTAAATTCAATAGTCTACGATGATTATTAAGAAAGTTGCATTTTTTAACAAAATTTCCAAGGGGGTTAGTCATGTTTTTTTTCACGATTTCATCAAAAATTATTAATCACTAATCCGACTAATTGACGTTCGAGGAGCTCAGATTTGCAAACCGCGTTCAATTTGGAGTTTTCGTTTGGCCGCTACGGCCGATCAAAGTCTGAAAAATCAATTATTTTCGTAAATTTTCAAAAATGTTCAATGTGACTGACTAATTTTTTTGCCATTGAAGTTAGCTGAGATTTTTTAGCGGCAATCGATTTCTCTCGTCTTTCTGATGAAAATAAAGTTAAATTCAATAGTCTACGACGATTATTAAGAAAGTTGCATTTTTTAACAAAATTTCCAAGGGGGTTAGTCATGTTTTTTTTCACGATTTCATCAAAAATTATTAATCACTAATCCGACTAATTGACGTACGAGGAGCTCAGATTTGCAAACCGCGTTCAATTTGGAGTTTTCGTTTGGCCGCTACGGCCGATCAAAGTCTGAAAAATCAATTATTTTCGTAAATTTTCAAAAATGTTCACTGTGACTGACTAATTTTTTTGCCATTGAAGTTAGCTGAAATTTTTTAGCGGCAATCGATTTCTCTCGTCTTTCTGATGAAAATAAAGTTAAATTCAATAGTCTACGATGATTATTAAGAAAGTTGCATTTTTTAACAAAATTTCCAAGGGGGTTAGTCATGTTTTTTTTCACGATTTCATCAAAAATTATTAATCACTAATCCGACTAATTGACGTACGAGGAGCTCAGATTTGCAAACCGCGTTCAATTTGGAGTTTTCGTTTGGCCGCTACGGCCGATCAAAGTCTGAAAAATCAATTATTTTCGTAAATTTTCAAAAATGTTCAATGTGACTGACTAATTTTTTTGCCATTGAAGTTAGCTGAAATTTTTTAGCGGCAATCGATTTCTCTCGTCTTTCTGATGAAAATAAAGTTAAATTCAATAGTCTACGATGATTATTAAGAAAGTTGCATTTTTTAACAAAATTTCCAAGGGGGTTAGTCATGTTTTTTTTCACGATTTCATCAAAAATTATTAATCACTAATCCGACTAATTGACGTTCGAGGAGCTCAGATTTGCAAACCGCGTTCAATTTGGAGTTTTCGTTTGGCCGCTACGGCCGATCAAAGTCTGAAAAATCAATTATTTTCGTAAATTTTCAAAAATGTTCAATGTGACTGACTAATTTTTTTGCCATTGAAGTTAGCTGAAATTTTTTAGCGGCAATCGATTTCTCTCGTCTTTCTGATGAAAATAAAGTTAAATTCAATAGTCTACGATGATTATTAAGAAAGTTGCATTTTTTAACAAAATTTCCAAGGGGGTTAGTCATGTTTTTTTTCACGATTTCATCAAAAATTATTAATCACTAATCCGACTAATTGACGTTCGAGGAGCTCAGATTTGCAAACCGCGTTCAATTTGGAGTTTTCGTTTGGCCGCTACGGCCGATCAAAGTCTGAAAAATCAATTATTTTCGTAAATTTTCAAAAATGTTCAATGTGACTGACTAATTTTTTTGCCATTGAAGTTAGCTGAAATTTTTTAGCGGCAATCGATTTCTCTCGTCTTTCTGATGAAAATAAAGTTAAATTCAATAGTCTACGATGATTATTAAGAAAGTTGCATTTTTTAACAAAATTTCCAAGGGGGATAGTCATGTTTTTTTTCACGATTTCATCAAAAATTATTAATCTCTAATCCGACTAATTGACGTACGAGGAGCTCAGATTTGCAAACCGCGTTCAATTTGGAGTTTTCGTTTGGCCGCTACGGCCGATCAAAGTCTGAAAAATCAATTATTTTCGTAAATTTTCAAAAATGTTCAATGTGACTGACTAATTTTTTTGCCATTGAAGTTAGCTGAAATTTTTTAGCGGCAATCGATTTCTCTCGTCTTTCTGATGAAAATAAAGTTAAATTCAATAGTCTACGATGATTATTAAGAAAGTTGCATTTTTTAACAAAATTTCTAAGGGGGTTAGTCATGTTTTTTTTCACGATTTCATCAAAAATTATTAATCTCTAATCCGACTAATTGACGTACGAGGAGCTCAGATTTGCAAACCGCGTTCAATTTGGAGTTTTCGTTTGGCCGCTACGGCCGATCAAAGTCTGAAAAATCAATTATTTTCGTAAATTTTCAAAAATGTTCAATGTGACTGACTAATTTTTTTGCCATTGAAGTTAGCTGAAATTTTTTAGCGGCAATCGATTTCTCTCGTCTTTCTGATGAAAATAAAGTTAAATTCAATAGTCTACGATGATTATTAAGAAAGTTGCATTTTTTAACAAAATTTCCAAGGGGGTTAGTCATGTTTTTTTTCACGATTTCATCAAAAATTATTAATCACTAATCCGACTAATTGACGTACAAGGAGCTCAGATTTGCAAACCGCGTTCAATTTGGAGTTTTCGTTAGGCCGCTACGGCCGATCAAAGTCTGAAAAATCAATTATTTTCGTAAATTTTCAAAAATGTTCACTGTGACTGACTAATTTTTTTGCCATTGAAGTTAGCTGAAATTTTTTAGCGGCAATCGATTTCTCTCGTCTTTCTGATGAAAATAAAGTTAAATTCAATAGTCTACGATGATTATTAAGAAAGTTGCATTTTTTAACAAAATTTCCAAGGGGGTTAGTCATGTTTTTTTTCACGATTTCATCAAAAATTATTAATCACTAATCCGACTAATTGACGTACGAGGAGCTCAGATTTGCAAACCGCGTTCAATTTGGAGTTTTCGTTTGGCCGCTACGGCCGATCAAAGTCTGAAAAATCAATTATTTTCGTAAATTTTCAAAAATGTTCAATGTGACTGACTAATTTTTTTGCCATTGAAGTTAGCTGAAATTTTTTAGCGGCAATCGATTTCTCTCGTCTTTCTGATGAAAATAAAGTTAAATTCAATAGTCTACGATGATTATTAAGAAAGTTGCATTTTTTAACAAAATTTCCAAGGGGGTTAGTCATGTTTTTTTTCACAATTTCATCAAAAATTATTAATCTCTAATCCGACTAATTGACGTACGAGGAGCTCAGATTTGCAAACCGCGTTCAATTTGGAGTTTTCGTTTGGCCGCTACGGCCGATCAAAGTCTGAAAAATCAATTATTTTCGTAAATTTTCAAAAATGTTCACTGTGACTGACTAATTTTTTTGCCATTGAAGTTAGCTGAATTTTTTTAGCGGCAATCGATTTCTCTCGTCTTTCTGATGAAAATAAAGTTAAATTCAATAGTCTACGACGATTATTAAGAAAGTTGCATTTTTTAACAAAATTTCCAAGGGGGTTAGTCATGTTTTTTTTCACGATTTCATCAAAAATTATTAATCACTAATCCGACTAATTGACGTACGAGGAGCTCAGATTTGCAAACCGCGTTCAATTTGGAGTTTTCGTTTGGCCGCTACGGCCGATCAAAGTCTGAAAAATCAATTATTTTCGTAAATTTTCAAAAATGTTCACTGTGACTGACTAATTTTTTTGCCATTGAAGTTAGCTGAAATTTTTTAGCGGCAATAGATTTCTCTCGTCTTTCTGATGAAAATAAAGTTAAATTCAATAGTCTACGATGATTATTAAGAAAGTTGCATTTTTTAACAAAATTTCCAAGGGGGTTAGTCATGTTTTTTTTCACGATTTCATCAAAAATTATTAATCACTAATCCGACTAATTGACGTACGAGGAGCTCAGATTTGCAAACCGCGTTCAATTTGGAGTTTTCGTTTGGCCGCTACGGCCGATCAAAGTCTGAAAAATCAATTATTTTCGTAAATTTTCAAAAATGTTCACTGTGACTGACTAATTTTTTTGCCATTGAAGTTAGCTGAGATTTTTTAGCGGCAATCGATTTCTCTCGTCTTTCTGATGAAAATAAAGTTAAATTCAATAGTCTACGACGATTATTAAGAAAGTTGCATTTTTTAACAAAATTTCCAAGGGGGTTAGTCATGTTTTTTTTCACGATTTCATCAAAAATTATTAATCACTAATCCGACTAATTGACGTACGAGGAGCTCAGATTTGCAAACCGCGTTCAATTTGGAGTTTTCGTTTGGCCGCTACGGCCGATCAAAGTCTGAAAAATCAATTATTTTCGTAAATTTTCAAAAATGTTCACTGTGACTGACTAATTTTTTTGCCATTGAAGTTAGCTGAAATTTTTTAGCGGCAATCGATTTCTCTCGTCTTTCTGATGAAAATAAAGTTAAATTCAATAGTCTACGATGATTATTAAGAAAGTTGCATTTTTTAACAAAATTTCCAAGGGGGTTAGTCATGTTTTTTTTCACGATTTCATCAAAAATTATTAATCACTAATCCGACTAATTGACGTACGAGGAGCTCAGATTTGCAAACCGCGTTCAATTTGGAGTTTTCGTTTGGCCGCTACGGCCGATCAAAGTCTGAAAAATCAATTATTTTCGTAAATTTTCAAAAATGTTCAATGTGACTGACTAATTTTTTTGCCATTGAAGTTAGCTGAAATTTTTTAGCGGCAATCGATTTCTCTCGTCTTTCTGATGAAAATAAAGTTAAATTCAATAGTCTACGATGATTATTAAGAAAGTTGCATTTTTTAACAAAATTTCCAAGGGGGTTAGTCATGTTTTTTTTCACGATTTCATCAAAAATTATTAATCACTAATCCGACTAATTGACGTTCGAGGAGCTCAGATTTGCAAACCGCGTTCAATTTGGAGTTTTCGTTTGGCCGCTACGGCCGATCAAAGTCTGAAAAATCAATTATTTTCGTAAATTTTCAAAAATGTTCAATGTGACTGACTAATTTTTTTGCCATTGAAGTTAGCTGAAATTTTTTAGCGGCAATCGATTTCTCTCGTCTTTCTGATGAAAATAAAGTTAAATTCAATAGTCTACGATGATTATTAAGAAAGTTGCATTTTTTAACAAAATTTCCAAGGGGGTTAGTCATGTTTTTTTTCACGATTTCATCAAAAATTATTAATCACTAATCCGACTAATTGACGTTCGAGGAGCTCAGATTTGCAAACCGCGTTCAATTTGGAGTTTTCGTTTGGCCGCTACGGCCGATCAAAGTCTGAAAAATCAATTATTTTCGTAAATTTTCAAAAATGTTCAATGTGACTGACTAATTTTTTTGCCATTGAAGTTAGCTGAAATTTTTTAGCGGCAATCGATTTCTCTCGTCTTTCTGATGAAAATAAAGTTAAATTCAATAGTCTACGATGATTATTAAGAAAGTTGCATTTTTTAACAAAATTTCCAAGGGGGTTAGTCATGTTTTTTTTCACGATTTCATCAAAAATTATTAATCTCTAATCCGACTAATTGACGTACGAGGAGCTCAGATTTGCAAACCGCGTTCAATTTGGAGTTTTCGTTTGGCCGCTACGGCCGATCAAAGTCTGAAAAATCAATTATTTTCGTAAATTTTCAAAAATGTTCAATGTGACTGACTAATTTTTTTGCCATTGAAGTTAGCTGAAATTTTTTAGCGGCAATCGATTTCTCTCGTCTTTCTGATGAAAATAAAGTTAAATTCAATAGTCTACGATGATTATTAAGAAAGTTGCATTTTTTAACAAAATTTCCAAGGGGGTTAGTCATGTTTTTTTTCACGATTTCATCAAAAATTATTAATCTCTAATCCGACTAATTGACGTACGAGGAGCTCAGATTTGCAAACCGCGTTCAATTTGGAGTTTTCGTTTGGCCGCTACGGCCGATCAAAGTCTGAAAAATCAATTATTTTCGTAAATTTTCAAAAATGTTCAATGTGACTGACTAATTTTTTTGCCATTGAAGTTAGCTGAAATTTTTTAGCGGCAATCGATTTCTCTCGTCTTTCTGATGAAAATAAAGTTAAATTCAATAGTCTACGATGATTATTAAGAAAGTTGCATTTTTTAACAAAATTTCCAAGGGGGTTAGTCATGTTTTTTTTCACGATTTCATCAAAAATTATTAATCACTAATCCGACTAATTGACGTTCGAGGAGCTCAGATTTGCAAACCGCGTTCAATTTGGAGTTTTCGTTTGGCCGCTACGGCCGATCAAAGTCTGAAAAATCAATTATTTTCGTAAATTTTCAAAAATGTTCAATGTGACTGACTAATTTTTTTGCCATTGAAGTTAGCTGAAATTTTTTAGCGGCAATCGATTTCTCTCGTCTTTCTGATGAAAATAAAGTTAAATTCAATAGTCTACGATGATTATTAAGAAAGTTGCATTTTTTAACAAAATTTCCAAGGGGGTTAGTCATGTTTTTTTTCACGATTTCATCAAAAATTATTAATCTCTAATCCGACTAATTGACGTACGAGGAGCTCAGATTTGCAAACCGCGTTCAATTTGGAGTTTTCGTTTGGCCGCTACGGCCGATCAAAGTCTGAAAAATCAATTATTTTCGTAAATTTTCAAAAATGTTCAATGTGACTGACTAATTTTTTTGCCATTGAAGTTAGCTGAAATTTTTTAGCGGCAATCGATTTCTCTCGTCTTTCTGATGAAAATAAAGTTAAATTCAATAGTCTACGATGATTATTAAGAAAGTTGCATTTTTTAACAAAATTTCCAAGGGGGTTAGTCATGTTTTTTTTCACAATTTCATCAAAAATTATTAATCTCTAATCCGACTAATTGACGTACGAGGAGCTCAGATTTGCAAACCGCGTTCAATTTGGAGTTTTCGTTTGGCCGCTACGGCCGATCAAAGTCTGAAAAATCAATTATTTTCGTAAATTTTCAAAAATGTTCAATGTGACTGACTAATTTTTTTGCCATTGAAGTTAGCTGAAATTTTTTAGCGGCAATCGATTTCTCTCGTCTTTCTGATGAAAATAAAGTTAAATTCAATAGTCTACGATGATTATTAAGAAAGTTGCATTTTTTAACAAAATTTCCAAGGGGGTTAGTCATGTTTTTTTTCACGATTTCATCAAAAATTATTAATCACTAATCCGACTAATTGACGTACGAGGAGCTCAGATTTGCAAACCGCGTTCAATTTGGAGTTTTCGTTTGGCCGCTACGGCCGATCAAAGTCTGAAAAATCAATTATTTTCGTAAATTTTCAAAAATGTTCAGTGTGACTGACTAATTTTTTTGCCATTGAAGTTAGCTGAAATTTTTTAGCGGCAATCGATTTCTCTCGTCTTTCTGATGAAAATAAAGTTAAATTCAATAGTCTACGATGATTATTAAGAAAGTTGCATTTTTTAACAAAATTTCCAAGGGGGTTAGTCATGTTTTTTTTCACAATTTCATCAAAAATTATTAATCTCTAATCCGACTAATTGACGTACGAGGAGCTCAGATTTGCAAACCGCGTTCAATTTGGAGTTTTCGTTTGGCCGCTACGGCCGATCAAAGTCTGAAAAATCAATTATTTTCGTAAATTTTCAAAAATGTTCCATGTGCCTGACTAATTTTTTTGCCATTGAAGTTAGCTGAAATTTTTTAGCGGCAATCGATTTCTCTCGTCTTTCTGATGAAAATAAAGTTAAATTCAATAGTCTACGATGATTATTAAGAAAGTTGCATTTTTTAACAAAATTTCCAAGGGGGTTAGTCATGTTTTTTTTCACGATTTCATCAAAAATTATTAATCACTAATCCGACTAATTGACGTACAAGGAGCTCAGATTTGCAAACCGCGTTCAATTTGGAGTTTTCGTTTGGCCGCTACGGCCGATCAAAGTCTGAAAAATCAATTATTTTCGTAAATTTTCAAAAATGTTCACTGTGACTGACTAATTTTTTTGCCATTGAAGTTAGCTGAAATTTTTTAGCGGCAATCGATTTCTCTCGTCTTTCTGATGAAAATAAAGTTAAATTCAATAGTCTACGATGATTATTAAGAAAGTTGCATTTTTTAACAAAATTTCCAAGGGGGTTAGTCATGTTTTTTTTCACGATTTCATCAAAAATTATTAATCACTAATCCGACTAATTGACGTACGAGGAGCTCAGATTTGCAAACCGCGTTCAATTTGGAGTTTTCGTTTGGCCGCTACGGCCGATCAAAGTCTGAAAAATCAATTATTTTCGTAAATTTTCAAAAATGTTCAATGTGACTGACTAATTTTTTTGCCATTGAAGTTAGCTGAAATTTTTTAGCGGCAATCGATTTCTCTCGTCTTTCTGATGAAAATAAAGTTAAATTCAATAGTCTACGATGATTATTAAGAAAGTTGCATTTTTTAACAAAATTTCCAAGGGGGTTAGTCATGTTTTTTTTCACAATTTCATCAAAAATTATTAATCTCTAATCCGACTAATTGACGTACGAGGAGCTCAGATTTGCAAACCGCGTTCAATTTGGAGTTTTCGTTTGGCCGCTACGGCCGATCAAAGTCTGAAAAATCAATTATTTTCGTAAATTTTCAAAAATGTTCACTGTGACTGACTAATTTTTTTGCCATTGAAGTTAGCTGAATTTTTTTAGCGGCAATCGATTTCTCTCGTCTTTCTGATGAAAATAAAGTTAAATTCAATAGTCTACGATGATTATTAAGAAAGTTGCATTTTTTAACAAAATTTCCAAGGGGGTTAGTCATGTTTTTTTTCACGATTTCATCAAAAATTATTAATCACTAATCCGACTAATTGACGTACGAGGAGCTCAGATTTGCAAACCGCGTTCAATTTGGAGTTTTCGTTTGGCCGCTACGGCCGATCAAAGTCTGAAAAATCAATTATTTTCGTAAATTTTCAAAAATGTTCAATGTGACTGACTAATTTTTTTGCCATTGAAGTTAGCTGAAATTTTTTAGCGGCAATCGATTTCTCTCGTCTTTCTGATGAAAATAAAGTTAAATTCAATAGTCTACGATGATTATTAAGAAAGTTGCATTTTTTAACAAAATTTCCAAGGGGGTTAGTCATGTTTTTTTTCACGATTTCATCAAAAATTATTAATCACTAATCCGACTAATTGATGTACAAGGAGCTCAGATTTGCAAACCGCGTTCAATTTGGAGTTTTCGTTTGGCCGCTACGGCCGATCAAAGTCTGAAAAATCAATTATTTTCGTAAATTTTCAAAAATGTTCACTGTGACTGACTAATTTTTTTGCCATTGAAGTTAGCTGAAATTTTTTAGCGGCAATCGATTTCTCTCGTCTTTCTGATGAAAATAAAGTTAAATTCAATAGTCTACGATGATTATTAAGAAAGTTGCATTTTTTAACAAAATTTCCAAGGGGGTTAGTCATGTTTTTTTTCACGATTTCATCAAAAATTATTAATCACTAATCCGACTAATTGACGTACGAGGAGCTCAGATTTGCAAACCGCGTTCAATTTGGAGTTTTCGTTTGGCCGCTACGGCCGATCAAAGTCTGAAAAATCAATTATTTTCGTAAATTTTCAAAAATGTTCAATGTGACTGACTAATTTTTTTGCCATTGAAGTTAGCTGAAATTTTTTAGCGGCAATCGATTTCTCTCGTCTTTCTGATGAAAATAAAGTTAAATTCAATAGTCTACGATGATTATTAAGAAAGTTGCATTTTTTAACAAAATTTCCAAGGGGGTTAGTCATGTTTTTTTTCACAATTTCATCAAAAATTATTAATCTCTAATCCGACTAATTGACGTACGAGGAGCTCAGATTTGCAAACCGCGTTCAATTTGGAGTTTTCGTTTGGCCGCTACGGCCGATCAAAGTCTGAAAAATCAATTATTTTCGTAAATTTTCAAAAATGTTCACTGTGACTGACTAATTTTTTTGCCATTGAAGTTAGCTGAATTTTTTTAGCGGCAATCGATTTCTCTCGTCTTTCTGATGAAAATAAAGTTAAATTCAATAGTCTACGACGATTATTAAGAAAGTTGCATTTTTTAACAAAATTTCCAAGGGGGTTAGTCATGTTTTTTTTCACGATTTCATCAAAAATTATTAATCACTAATCCGACTAATTGACGTACGAGGAGCTCAGATTTGCAAACCGCGTTCAATTTGGAGTTTTCGTTTGGCCGCTACGGCCGATCAAAGTCTGAAAAATCAATTATTTTCGTAAATTTTCAAAAATGTTCACTGTGACTGACTAATTTTTTTGCCATTGAAGTTAGCTGAAATTTTTTAGCGGCAATCGATTTCTCTCGTCTTTCTGATGAAAATAAAGTTAAATTCAATAGTCTACGATGATTATTAAGAAAGTTGCATTTTTTAACAAAATTTCCAAGGGGGTTAGTCATGTTTTTTTTCACGATTTCATCAAAAATTATTAATCACTAATCCGACTAATTGACGTACGAGGAGCTCAGATTTGCAAACCGCGTTCAATTTGGAGTTTTCGTTTGGCCGCTACGGCCGATCAAAGTCTGAAAAATCAATTATTTTCGTAAATTTTCAAAAATGTTCAATGTGACTGACTAATTTTTTTGCCATTGAAGTTAGCTGAAATTTTTTAGCGGCAATCGATTTCTCTCGTCTTTCTGATGAAAATAAAGTTAAATTCAATAGTCTACGATGATTATTAAGAAAGTTGCATTTTTTAACAAAATTTCCAAGGGGGTTAGTCATGTTTTTTTTCACGATTTCATCAAAAATTATTAATCACTAATCCGACTAATTGACGTTCGAGGAGCTCAGATTTGCAAACCGCGTTCAATTTGGAGTTTTCGTTTGGCCGCTACGGCCGATCAAAGTCTGAAAAATCAATTATTTTCGTAAATTTTCAAAAATGTTCAATGTGACTGACTAATTTTTTTGCCATTGAAGTTAGCTGAAATTTTTTAGCGGCAATCGATTTCTCTCGTCTTTCTGATGAAAATAAAGTTAAATTCAATAGTCTACGATGATTATTAAGAAAGTTGCATTTTTTAACAAAATTTCCAAGGGGGTTAGTCATGTTTTTTTTCACGATTTCATCAAAAATTATTAATCACTAATCCGACTAATTGACGTTCGAGGAGCTCAGATTTGCAAACCGCGTTCAATTTGGAGTTTTCGTTTGGCCGCTACGGCCGATCAAAGTCTGAAAAATCAATTATTTTCGTAAATTTTCAAAAATGTTCAATGTGACTGACTAATTTTTTTGCCATTGAAGTTAGCTGAAATTTTTTAGCGGCAATCGATTTCTCTCGTCTTTCTGATGAAAATAAAGTTAAATTCAATAGTCTACGATGATTATTAAGAAAGTTGCATTTTTTAACAAAATTTCCAAGGGGGTTAGTCATGTTTTTTTTCACGATTTCATCAAAAATTATTAATCTCTAATCCGACTAATTGACGTACGAGGAGCTCAGATTTGCAAACCGCGTTCAATTTGGAGTTTTCGTTTGGCCGCTACGGCCGATCAAAGTCTGAAAAATCAATTATTTTCGTAAATTTTCAAAAATGTTCAATGTGACTGACTAATTTTTTTGCCATTGAAGTTAGCTGAAATTTTTTAGCGGCAATCGATTTCTCTCGTCTTTCTGATGAAAATAAAGTTAAATTCAATAGTCTACGATGATTATTAAGAAAGTTGCATTTTTTAACAAAATTTCCAAGGGGGTTAGTCATGTTTTTTTTCACAATTTCATCAAAAATTATTAATCTCTAATCCGACTAATTGACGTACGAGGAGCTCAGATTTGCAAACCGCGTTCAATTTGGAGTTTTCGTTTGGCCGCTACGGCCGATCAAAGTCTGAAAAATCAATTATTTTCGTAAATTTTCAAAAATGTTCAATGTGACTGACTAATTTTTTTGCCATTGAAGTTAGCTGAAATTTTTTAGCGGCAATCGATTTCTCTCGTCTTTCTGATGAAAATAAAGTTAAATTCAATAGTCTACGATGATTATTAAGAAAGTTGCATTTTTTAACAAAATTTCCAAGGGGGTTAGTCATGTTTTTTTTCACGATTTCATCAAAAATTATTAATCACTAATCCGACTAATTGACGTACAAGGAGCTCAGATTTGCAAACCGCGTTCAATTTGGAGTTTTCGTTTGGCCGCTACGGCCGATCAAAGTCTGAAAAATCAATTATTTTCGTAAATTTTCAAAAATGTTCACTGTGACTGACTAATTTTTTTGCCATTGAAGTTAGCTGAAATTTTTTAGCGGCAATCGATTTCTCTCGTCTTTCTGATGAAAATAAAGTTAAATTCAATAGTCTACGATGATTATTAAGAAAGTTGCATTTTTTAACAAAATTTCCAAGGGGGTTAGTCATGTTTTTTTTCACGATTTCATCAAAAATTATTAATCACTAATCCGACTAATTGACGTACGAGGAGCTCAGATTTGCAAACCGCGTTCAATTTGGAGTTTTCGTTTGGCCGCTACGGCCGATCAAAGTCTGAAAAATCAATTATTTTCGTAAATTTTCAAAAATGTTCAATGTGACTGACTAATTTTTTTGCCATTGAAGTTAGCTGAAATTTTTTAGCGGCAATCGATTTCTCTCGTCTTTCTGATGAAAATAAAGTTAAATTCAATAGTCTACGATGATTATTAAGAAAGTTGCATTTTTTAACAAAATTTCCAAGGGGGTTAGTCATGTTTTTTTTCACAATTTCATCAAAAATTATTAATCTCTAATCCGACTAATTGACGTACGAGGAGCTCAGATTTGCAAACCGCGTTCAATTTGGAGTTTTCGTTTGGCCGCTACGGCCGATCAAAGTCTGAAAAATCAATTATTTTCGTAAATTTTCAAAAATGTTCACTGTGACTGACTAATTTTTTTGCCATTGAAGTTAGCTGAATTTTTTTAGCGGCAATCGATTTCTCTCGTCTTTCTGATGAAAATAAAGTTAAATTCAATAGTCTACGATGATTATTAAGAAAGTTGCATTTTTTAACAAAATTTCCAAGGGGGTTAGTCATGTTTTTTTTCACGATTTCATCAAAAATTATTAATCACTAATCCGACTAATTGACGTACGAGGAGCTCAGATTTGCAAACCGCGTTCAATTTGGAGTTTTCGTTTGGCCGCTACGGCCGATCAAAGTCTGAAAAATCAATTATTTTCGTAAATTTTCAAAAATGTTCAGTGTGACTGACTAATTTTTTTGCCATTGAAGTTAGCTGAATTTTTTTAGCGGCAATCGATTTCTCTCGTCTTTCTGATGAAAATAAAGTTAAATTCAATAGTCTACGATGATTATTAAGAAAGTTGCATTTTTTAACAAAATTTCCAAGGGGGTTAGTCATGTTTTTTTTCACGATTTCATCAAAAATTATTAATCACTAATCCGACTAATTGACGTACGAGGAGCTCAGATTTGCAAACCGCGTTCAATTTGGAGTTTTCGTTTGGCCGCTACGGCCGATCAAAGTCTGAAAAATCAATTATTTTCGTAAATTTTCAAAAATGTTCACTGTGACTGACTAATTTTTTTGCCATTGAAGTTAGCTGAATTTTTTTAGCGGCAATCGATTTCTCTCGTCTTTCTGATGAAAATAAAGTTAAATTCAATAGTCTACGATGATTATTAAGAAAGTTGCATTTTTTAACAAAATTTCCAAGGGGGTTAGTCATGTTTTTTTTCACGATTTCATCAAAAATTATTAATCACTAATCCGACTAATTGACGTACGAGGAGCTCAGATTTGCAAACCGCGTTCAATTTGGAGTTTTCGTTTGGCCGCTACGGCCGATCAAAGTCTACAAAATCAATTATTTTCGTAAATTTTCAAAAATGTTCAATGTGACTGACTAATTTTTTTGCCATTGAAGTTAGCTGAATCGGCAATAGATTTCTCTCGTCTTTCTGATGAAAATAAAGTTAAATTCAATAGTCTACGATGATTATTAAGAAAGTTGCATTTTTTAACAAAATTTCCAAGGGGGTTAGTCATGTTTTTTTTCACGATTTCATCAAAAATTATTAATCTCTAATCCGACTAATTGACGTACGAGGAGCTCAGATTTGCAAACCGCGTTCAATTTGGAGTTTTCGTTTGGCCGCTACGGCCGATCAAAATCTCCAAAATCAATTATTTTCGTAAATTTTCAAAAATGTTCACTGTGACTGACTAATTTTTTTGCCATTGAAGTTAGCTGAAATTTTTTAGCGGCAATCGATTTCTCTCGTCTTTCTGATGAAAATAAAGTTAAATTCAGTAGTCTACGATGATTATTAAGAAAGTTGCATTTTTTAACAAAATTTCCAAGGGGGTTAGTCATGTTTTTTTTCACGATTTCATCAAAAATTATTAATCTCTAATCTGACTAATTGACATACGAGGAGCTCAGATTTGCAAACCGCGTTCAATTTGGAGTTTTCGTTTGGCCGCTACGGCCGATCAAAATCTCCAAAATCAATTATTTTCGTAAATTTTCAAAAATGTTCACTGTGACTGACTAATTTTTTTGCCATTGAAGTTAGCTGAAATTTTTTAGCGGCAATCGATTTCTCTCGTCTTTCTGATGAAAATAAAGTTAAATTCAATAGTCTACGATGATTATTAAGAAAGTTGCATTTTTTAACAAAATTTCCAAGGGTTAGTCATGTTTTTTTTCAGGATTTCATCAAAAATTATTAATCTCTAATCTGACTAATTGACATACGAGGAGCTCAGATTTGCAAACCGCGTTCAATTTGGAGTTTTCGTTTGGCCGCTACGGCCGATCAAAATCTCCAAAATCAATTATTTTCGTAAATTTTCAAAAATGTTCACTGTGACTGACTAATTTTTTTGCCATTGAAGTTAGCTGAAATTTTTTTAGCGGCAATCGATTTCTCTCGTCTTTCTGATGAAAATAAAGTTAAATTCAATAGTCTACGATGATTATTAAGAAAGTTGCATTTTTTAACAAAATTTCCAAGGGGGTTAGTCATGTTTTTTTTCACGATTTCATCACAAATTATTAATCTCTAAGCCGACTAATTGACGTACGAGGAGCTCAGATTTGCAAACCGCGTTCAATTTGGAGTTTTCGTTTGGCCGCTACGGCCGATCAAAGTCTAAAAAATCAATTATTTTCGTAAATTTTCAAAAATGTTCACTGTGACTGACTAATTTTTTTGCCATTGAAGTTAGCTGAAATTTTTTAGCGGCAATCGATTTCTCTCGTCTTTCTGATGAAAATAAAGTTAAATTCAATAGTCTACGATGATTATTAAGAAAGTTGCATTTTTTAACAAAATTTCCAAGGGGGTTAGTCATGTTTTTTTTCACGATTTCATCAAAAATTATTAATCTCTAATCCGACTAATTGACGTACGAGGAGCTCAGATTTGCAAACCGCGTTCAATTTGGAGTTTTCGTTTGGCCGCTACGGCCGATCAAAATCTCCAAAATCAATTATTTTCGTAAATTTTCAAAAATGTTCACTGTGACTGACTAATTTTTTTGCCATTGAAGTTAGCTGAAATTTTTTAGCGGCAATCGATTTCTCTCGTCTTTCTGATGAAAATAAAGTTAAATTCAATAGTCTACGATGATTATTAAGAAAGTTGCATTTTTTAACAAAATTTCCAAGGGGGGTTAGTCATGTTTTTTTTCACGATTTCATCAAAAATAATTATTAATCTCTAATCCGACTAATTGACGTACGAGGAGCTCAGATTTGCAAACTGCGTTCAATTTGGAGTTTTCGTTTGGCCGCTACGGCCGATCAAAATCTCCAAAATCAATTATTTTCGTAAATTTTCAAAAATGTTCACTGTGACTGACTAATTTTTTTGCCATTGAAGTTAGCTGAAATTTTTAAGCGGCAATCGATTTCTCTCGTCTTTCTGATGAAAATAAAGTTAAATTCAATAGTCTACGATGATTATTAAGAAAGTTGCATTTTTTAACAAAATTTCCAAGGGGGTTAGTCATGTTTTTTTTCACGATTTCATCAAAAATTATTAATCTCTAATCCGACTAATTGACGTACGAGGAGCTCAGATTTGCAAACCGCGTTCAATTTGGAGTTTTCGTTTGGCCGCTACGGCCGATCAAAGTCTAAAAAATCAATTATTTTCGTAAATTTTCAAAAATGTTCACTGTGACTGACTAATTTTTTTGCCATTGAAGTTAGCTGAAATTTTTTTAGCGGCAATCGATTTCTCTCGTCTTTCTGATGAAAATAAAGTTAAATTCAATAGTCTACGATGATTATTAAGAAAGTTGCATTTTTTAACAAAATTTCCAAGGGGGTTAGTCATGTTTTTTTTTCACGATTTCATCAAAAATTATTAATCTCTAATCCGACTAATTGACGTACGAGGAGGTCAGATTTGCAAACTGCGTTCAATTTGGAGTTTTCGTTTGGCCGCTACGGCCGATCAAAATCTCCAAAATCAATTATTTTCGTAAATTTTCAAAAATGTTCACTGTGACTGACTAATTTTTTTGCCATTGAAGTTAGCTGAAATTTTTTAGCGGCAATCGATTTCTCTCGTCTTTCTGATGAAAATAAAGTTAAATTCAATAGTCTACGATGATTATTAAGAAAGTTGCATTTTTTAACAAAATTTCCAAGGGGGTTAGTCATGTTTTTTTTCACGATTTCATCAAAAATTATTAATCTCTAATCTGACTAATTGACATACGAGGAGCTCAGATTTGCAAACCGCGTTCAATTTGGAGTTTTCGTTTGGCCGCTACTGCCGATCAAAATCTCCAAAATCAATTATTTTCGTAAATTTTCAAAAATGTTCACTGTGACTGACTAATTTTTTTGCCATTGAAGTTAGCTGAAATTTCTTAGCGGCAATCGATTTCTCTCGTCTTTCTGATGAAAATAAAGTTAAATTCAATAGTCTACGATGATTATTAAGAAAGTTGCATTTTTTAACAAAATTTCCAAGGGGGTTAGTCATGTTTTTTTTCAGGATTTCATCAAAAATTATTAATCTCTAATCTGACTAATTGACATACGAGGAGCTCAGATTTGCAAACCGCGTTCAATTTGGAGTTTTCGTTTGGCCGCTACGGCCGATCAAAATCTCCAAAATCAATTATTTTCGTAAATTTTCAAAAATGTTCACTGTGACTGACTAATTTTTTTGCCATTGAAGTTAGCTGAAATTTTTTAGCGGCAATCGATTTCTCTCGTCTTTCTGATGAAAATAAAGTTAAATTCAATAGTCTACGATGATTATTAAGAAAGTTGCATTTTTTAACAAAATTTCCAAGGGGGTTAGTCATGTTTTTTTTCACGATTTCATCAAAAATTATTAATCTCTAATCCGACTAATTGACGTACGAGGAGCTCAGATTTGCAAACTGCGTTCAATTTGGAGTTTTCGTTTGGCCGCTACGGCCGATCAAAATCTCCAAAATCAATTATTTTCGTAAATTTTCAAAAATGTTCACTGTGACTGACTAATTTTTTTGCCATTGAAGTTAGCTGAAATTTTTTAGCGGCAATCGATTTCTCTCGTCTTTCTGATGAAAATAAAGTTAAATTCAATAGTCTACGATGATTATTAAGAAAGTTGCATTTTTTAACAAAATTTCCAAGGGGGTTAGTCATGTTTTTTTTCACAATTTCATCAAAAATTATTAATCTCTAATCCGACTAATTGACGTACGAGGAGCTCAGATTTGCAAACCGCGTTCAATTTGGAGTTTTCGTTTGGCCGCTACGGCCGATCAAAGTCTGAAAAATCAATTATTTTCGTAAATTTTCAAAAATGTTCACTGTGACTGACTATTTTCTTTGCCATTGAAGTTAGCTGAAATTTTTTAGCGGCAATCGATTTCTCTCGTCTTTCTGATGAAAATAAAGTTAAATTCAATAGTCTACGATGATTATTAAGAAAGTTGCATTTTTTAACAAAATTTCCAAGGGGGTTAGTCATGTTTTTTTTCACGATTTCATCAAAAATTATTAATCTCTAATCTGACTAATTGACATACGAGGAGCTCAGATTTGCAAACCGCGTTCAATTTGGAGTTTTCGTTTGGCCGCTACGGCCGATCAAAATCTCCAAAATCAATTATTTTCGTAAATTTTCAAAAATGTTCACTGTGACTGACTAATTTTTTTGCCATTGAAGTTAGCTGAAATTTTTTAGCGGCAATCGATTTCTCTCGTCTTTCTGATGAAAATAAAGTTAAATTCAATAGTCTACGATGATTATTAAGAAAGTTGCATTTTTTAACAAAATTTTCAAGGGGGTTGGTTAGTCATGTTTTTTTTCACGATTTCATCAAAAATTATTAATCTCTAATCCGACTAATTGACGTACGAGGAGCTCAGATTTGCAAACCGCGTTCAATTTGGAGTTTTCGTTTGGCTGCTACGGCCGATCAAAGTCTAAAAAATCAATTATTTTCGTAAATTTTCAAAAATGTTCACTGTGACTGACTAATTTTTTTGCCATTGAAGTTAGCTGAATTTTTTTAGCGGCAATCGATTTCTCTCGTCTTTCTGATGAAAATAAAGTTAAATTCAATAGTCTACGATGATTATTAAGAAAGTTGCATTTTTTAACAAAATTTCCAAGGGGGTTAGTCATGTTTTTTTTCACGATTTCATCAAAAATTATTAATCTCTAATCCGACTAATTGACGTACGAGGAGCTCAGATTTGCAAACTGCGTTCAATTTGGAGTTTTCGTTTGGCCGCTACGGCCGATCAAAATCTCCAAAATCAATTATTTTCGTAAATTTTCAAAAATGTTCACTGTGACTGACTAATTTTTTTGCCATTGAAGTTAGCTGAAATTTTTAAGCGGCAATCGATTTCTCTCGTCTTTCTGATGAAAATAAAGTTAAATTCAATAGTCTACGATGATTATTAAGAAAGTTGCATTTTTTAACAAAATTTCCAAGGGGGTTAGTCATGTTTTTTTTCACGATTTCATCAAAAATTATTAATCTCTAATCTGACTAATTGACATACGAGGAGCTCAGATTTGCAAACCGCGTTCAATTTGGAGTTTTCGTTTGGCCGCTACGGCCGATCAAAATCTCCAAAATCAATTATTTTCGTAAATTTTCAAAAATGTTCACTGTGACTGACTAATTTTTTTGCCATTGAAGTTAGCTGAAATTTTTTAGCGGCAATCGATTTCTCTCGTCTTTCTGATGAAAATAAAGTTAAATTCAGTAGTCTACGATGATTATTAAGAAAGTTGCATTTTTTAACAAAATTTCCAAGGGGGTTAGTCATGTTTTTTTTCACGATTTCATCAAAAATTATTAATCTCTAATCTGACTAATTGACATACGAGGAGCTCAGATTTGCAAACCGCGTTCAATTTGGAGTTTTCGTTTGGCCGCTACGGCCGATCAAAATCTCCAAAATCAATTATTTTCGTAAATTTTCAAAAATGTTCACTGTGACTGACTAATTTTTTTGCCATTGAAGTTAGCTGAAATTTTTTAGCGGCAATCGATTTCTCTCGTCTTTCTGATGAAAATAAAGTTAAATTCAATAGTCTACGATGATTATTAAGAAAGTTGCATTTTTTAACAAAATTTCCAAGGGTTAGTCATGTTTTTTTTCAGGATTTCATCAAAAATTATTAATCTCTAATCTGACTAATTGACATACGAGGAGCTCAGATTTGCAAACCGCGTTCAATTTGGAGTTTTCGTTTGGCCGCTACGGCCGATCAAAATCTCCAAAATCAATTATTTTCGTAAATTTTCAAAAATGTTCACTGTGACTGACTAATTTTTTTGCCATTGAAGTTAGCTGAAATTTTTTAGCGGCAATCGATTTCTCTCGTCTTTCTGATGAAAATAAAGTTAAATTCAATAGTCTACGATGATTATTAAGAAAGTTGCATTTTTTAACAAAATTTCCAAGGGGGTTAGTCATGTTTTTTTTCACGATTTCATCACAAATTATTAATCTCTAAGCCGACTAATTGACGTACGAGGAGCTCAGATTTGCAAACCGCGTTCAATTTGGAGTTTTCGTTTGGCCGCTACGGCCGATCAAAGTCTAAAAAATCAATTATTTTCGTAAATTTTCAAAAATGTTCACTGTGACTGACTAATTTTTTTGCTATTGAAGTTAGCTGAAATTTTTTAGCGGCAATCGATTTCTCTCGTCTTTCTGATGAAAATAAAGTTAAATTCAATAGTCTACGATGATTATTAAGAAAGTTGCATTTTTTAACAAAATTTTCAAGGGGGTTAGTCATGTTTTTTTTCACGATTTCATCAAAAATTATTAATCTCTAATCCGACTAATTGACGTACGAGGAGCTCAGATTTGCAAACCGCGTTCAATTTGGAGTTTTCGTTTGGCCGCTACGGCCGATCAAAATCTCCAAAATCAATTATTTTCGTAAATTTTCAAAAATGTTCACTGTGACTGACTAATTTTTTTGCCATTGAAGTTAGCTGAAATTTTTTAGCGGCAATCGATTTCTCTCGTCTTTCTGATGAAAATAAAGTTAAATTCAATAGTCTACGATGATTATTAAGAAAGTTGCATTTTTTAACAAAATTTCCAAGGGGGTTAGTCATGTTTTTTTTCACGATTTCATCAAAAATAATTATTAATCTCTAATCCGACTAATTGACGTACGAGGAGCTCAGATTTGCAAACTGCGTTCAATTTGGAGTTTTCGTTTGGCCGCTACGGCCGATCAAAATCTCCAAAATCAATTATTTTCGTAAATTTTCAAAAATGTTCACTGTGACTGACTAATTTTTTTGCCATTGAAGTTAGCTGAAATTTTTAAGCGGCAATCGATTTCTCTCGTCTTTCTGATGAAAATAAAGTTAAATTCAATAGTCTACGATGATTATTAAGAAAGTTGCATTTTTTAACAAAATTTCCAAGGGGGTTAGTCATGTTTTTTTTCACGATTTCATCAAAAATTATTAATCTCTAAGCCGACTAATTGACGTACGAGGAGCTCAGATTTGCAAACCGCGTTCAATTTGGAGTTTTCGTTTGGCCGCTACGGCCGATCAAAGTCTAAAAAATCAATTATTTTCGTAAATTTTCAAAAATGTTCACTGTGACTGACTAATTTTTTTGCTATTGAAGTTAGCTGAAATTTTTTAGCGGCAATCGATTTCTCTCGTCTTTCTGATGAAAATAAAGTTAAATTCAATAGTCTACGATGATTATTAAGAAAGTTGCATTTTTTAACAAAATTTTCAAGGGGGTTAGTCATGTTTTTTTTCACGATTTCATCAAAAATTATTAATCTCTAATCCGACTAATTGACGTACGAGGAGGTCAGATTTGCAAACTGCGTTCAATTTGGAGTTTTCGTTTGGCCGCTACGGCCGATCAAAATCTCCAAAATCAATTATTTTCGTAAATTTTCAAAAATGTTCACTGTGACTGACTAATTTTTTTTGCCATTGAAGTTAGCTGAAATTTTTTAGCGGCAATCGATTTCTCTCGTCTTTCTGATGAAAATAAAGTTAAATTCAATAGTCTACGATGATTATTAAGAAAGTTGCATTTTTTAACAAAATTTCCAAGGGGGTTAGTCATGTTTTTTTTTCACGATTTCATCAAAAATTATTAATCTCTAATCTGACTAATTGACATACGAGGAGCTCAGATTTGCAAACCGCGTTCAATTTGGAGTTTTCGTTTGGCCGCTACTGCCGATCAAAATCTCCAAAATCAATTATTTTCGTAAATTTTCAAAAATGTTCACTGTGACTGACTAATTTTTTTGCCATTGAAGTTAGCTGAAATTTTTTAGCGGCAATCGATTTCTCTCGTCTTTCTGATGAAAATAAAGTTAAATTCAATAGTCTACGATGATTATTAAGAAAGTTGCATTTTTTAACAAAATTTCCAAGGGGGGTTAGTCATGTTTTTTTTCAGGATTTCATCAAAAATTATTAATCTCTAATCTGACTAATTGACATACGAGGAGCTCAGATTTGCAAACCGCGTTCAATTTGGAGTTTTCGTTTGGCCGCTACGGCCGATCAAAATCTCCAAAATCAATTATTTTCGTAAATTTTCAAAAATGTTCACTGTGACTGACTAATTTTTTTGCCATTGAAGTTAGCTGAATTTTTTTAGCGGAAATCGATTTCTCTCGTCTTTCTGATGAAAATAAAGTTAAATTCAATAGTCTACGATGATTATTAAGAAAGTTGCATTTTTTAACAAAATTTCCAAGGGGGTTAGTCATGTTTTTTTTCACGATTTCATCAAAAATTATTAATCTCTAATCCGACTAATTGACGTACGAGGAGCTCAGATTTGCAAACTGCGTTCAATTTGGAGTTTTCGTTTGGCCGCTACGGCCGATCAAAATCTCCAAAATCAATTATTTTCGTAAATTTTCAAAAATGTTCACTGTGACTGACTAATTTTTTTGCCATTGAAGTTAGCTGAAATTTTTTAGCGGCAATCGATTTCTCTCGTCTTTCTGATGAAAATAAAGTTAAATTCAATAGTCTACGATGATTATTAAGAAAGTTGCATTTTTTAACAAAATTTCCAAGGGGGTTAGTCATGTTTTTTTTTCACAATTTCATCAAAAATTATTAATCTCTAATCCGACTAATTGACGTACGAGGAGCTCAGATTTGCAAACCGCGTTCAATTTGGAGTTTTCGTTTGGCCGCTACGGCCGATCAAAGTCTGAAAAATCAATTATTTTCGTAAATTTTCAAAAATGTTCACTGTGACTGACTATTTTCTTTGCCATTGAAGTTAGCTGAAATTTTTTAGCGGCAATCGATTTCTCTCGTCTTTCTGATGAAAATAAAGTTAAATTCAATAGTCTACGATGATTATTAAGAAAGTTGCATTTTTTAACAAAATTTCCAAGGGGGTTAGTCATGTTTTTTTTCACCGATTTCATCAAAAATTATTAATCTCTAATCTGACTAATTGACATACGAGGAGCTCAGATTTGCAAACCGCGTTCAATTTGGAGTTTTCGTTTGGCCGCTACGGCCGATCAAAATCTCCAAAATCAATTATTTTCGTAAATTTTCAAAATGTTCACTGTGACTGACTAATTTTTTTGCCATTGAAGTTAGCTGAAATTTTTTAGCGGCAATCGATTTCTCTCGTCTTTCTGATGAAAATAAAGTTAAATTCAATAGTCTACGATGATTATTAAGAAAGTTGCATTTTTTAACAAAATTTTCAAGGGGGTTGGTTAGTCATGTTTTTTTTCACGATTTCATCAAAAATTATTAATCTCTAATCCGACTAATTGACGTACGAGGAGCTCAGATTTGCAAACCGCGTTCAATTTGGAGTTTTCGTTTGGCTGCTACGGCCGATCAAAGTCTAAAAAATCAATTATTTTCGTAAATTTTCAAAAATGTTCACTGTGACTGACTAATTTTTTTGCCATTGAAGTTAGCTGAATTTTTTTAGCGGCAATCGATTTCTCTCGTCTTTCTGATGAAAATAAAGTTAAATTCAATAGTCTACGATGATTATTAAGAAAGTTGCATTTTTTAACAAAATTTCCAAGGGGGTTAGTCATGTTTTTTTTCACGATTTCATCAAAAATTATTAATCTCTAATCCGACTAATTGACGTACGAGGAGCTCAGATTTGCAAACCGCGTTCAATTTGGAGTTTTCGTTTGGCCGCTACGGCCGATCAAAATCTCCAAAATCAATTATTTTCGTAAATTTTCAAAAATGTTCACTGTGACTGACTAATTTTTTTGCCATTGAAGTTAGCTGAAATTTTTTAGCGGCAATCGATTTCTCTCGTCTTTCTGATGAAAATAAAGTTAAATTCAATAGTCTACGATGATTATTAAGAAAGTTGCATTTTTTAACAAAATTTCCAAGGGGGTTAGTCATGTTTTTTTTTCACGATTTCATCAAAAATTATTAATCTCTAAGCCGACTAATTGACGTACGAGGAGCTCAGATTTGCAAACCGCGTTCAATTTGGAGTTTTCGTTTGGCCGCTACGGCCGATCAAAGTCTAAAAAATCAATTATTTTCGTAAATTTTCAAAAATGTTCACTGTGACTGACTAATTTTTTTGCTATTGAAGTTAGCTGAAATTTTTTAGCGGCAATCGATTTCTCTCGTCTTTCTGATGAAAATAAAGTTAAATTCAATAGTCTACGATGATTATTAAGAAAGTTGCATTTTTTAACAAAATTTTCAAGGGGGTTAGTCATGTTTTTTTTCACGATTTCATCAAAAATTATTAATCTCTAATCCGACTAATTGACGTACGAGGAGGTCAGATTTGCAAACTGCGTTCAATTTGGAGTTTTCGTTTGGCCGCTACGGCCGATCAAAATCTCCAAAATCAATTATTTTCGTAAATTTTCAAAAATGTTCACTGTGACTGACTAATTTTTTTGCCATTGAAGTTAGCTGAAATTTTTTAGCGGCAATCGATTTCTCTCGTCTTTCTGATGAAAATAAAGTTAAATTCAATAGTCTACGATGATTATTAAGAAAGTTGCATTTTTTAACAAAATTTCCAAGGGGGTTAGTCATGTTTTTTTTCACGATTTCATCAAAAATTATTAATCTCTAATCTGACTAATTGACATACGAGGAGCTCAGATTTGCAAACCGCGTTCAATTTGGAGTTTTCGTTTGGCCGCTACGGCCGATCAAAATCTCCAAAATCAATTATTTTCGTAAATTTTCAAAAATGTTCACTGTGACTGACTAATTTTTTTGCCATTGAAGTTAGCTGAAATTTCTTAGCGGCAATCGATTTCTCTCGTCTTTCTGATGAAAATAAAGTTAAATTCAATAGTCTACGATGATTATTAAGAAAGTTGCATTTTTTAACAAAATTTCCAAGGGGGGTTAGTCATGTTTTTTTTCAGGATTTCATCAAAAATTATTAATCTCTAATCTGACTAATTGACATACGAGGAGCTCAGATTTGCAAACCGCGTTCAATTTGGAGTTTTCGTTTGGCCGCTACGGCCGATCAAAATCTCCAAAATCAATTATTTTCGTAAATTTTCAAAAATGTTCACTGTGACTGACTAATTTTTTTGCCATTGAAGTTAGCTGAAATTTTTTAGCGGCAATCGATTTCTCTCGTCTTTCTGATGAAAATAAAGTTAAATTCAATAGTCTACGATGATTATTAAGAAAGTTGCATTTTTTAACAAAATTTCCAAGGGGGTTAGTCATGTTTTTTTTCACGATTTCATCAAAAATTATTAATCTCTAATCCGACTAATTGACGTACGAGGAGCTCAGATTTGCAAATTGCGTTCAATTTGGAGTTTTCGTTTGGCCGCTACGGCCGATCAAAATCTCCAAAATCAATTATTTTCGTAAATTTTCAAAAATGTTCACTGTGACTGACTAATTTTTTTGCCATTGAAGTTAGCTGAAATTTTTTAGCGGCAATCGATTTCTCTCGTCTTTCTGATGAAAATAAAGTTAAATTCAATAGTCTACGATGATTATTAAGAAAGTTGCATTTTTTAACAAAATTTCCAAGGGGGTTAGTCATGTTTTTTTTCACAATTTCATCAAAAATTATTAATCTCTAATCCGACTAATTGACGTACGAGGAGCTCAGATTTGCAAACCGCGTTCAATTTGGAGTTTTCGTTTGGCCGCTACGGCCGATCAAAGTCTGAAAAATCAATTATTTTCGTAAATTTTCAAAAATGTTCACTGTGACTGACTATTTTCTTTGCCATTGAAGTTAGCTGAAATTTTTTAGCGGCAATCGATTTCTCTCGTCTTTCTGATGAAAATAAAGTTAAATTCAATAGTCTACGATGATTATTAAGAAAGTTGCATTTTTTAACAAAATTTCCAAGGGGGTTAGTCATGTTTTTTTTCACGATTTCATCAAAAATTATTAATCTCTAATCTGACTAATTGACATACGAGGAGCTCAGATTTGCAAACCGCGTTCAATTTGGAGTTTTCGTTTGGCCGCTACGGCCGATCAAAATCTCCAAAATCAATTATTTTCGTAAATTTTCAAAAATGTTCACTGTGACTGACTAATTTTTTTGCCATTGAAGTTAGCTGAAATTTTTTAGCGGCAATCGATTTCTCTCGTATTTCTGATGAAAATAAAGTTAAATTCAATAGTCTACGATGATTATTAAGAAAGTTGCATTTTTTAACAAAATTTTCAAGGGGGTTGGTTAGTCATGTTTTTTTTCACGATTTCATCAAAAATTATTAATCTCTAATCCGACTAATTGACGTACGAGGAGCTCAGATTTGCAAACCGCGTTCAATTTGGAGTTTTCGTTTGGCTGCTACGGCCGATCAAAGTCTAAAAAATCAATTATTTTCGTAAATTTTCAAAAATGTTCACTGTGACTGACTAATTTTTTTGCCATTGAAGTTAGCTGAATTTTTTTAGCGGCAATCGATTTCTCTCGTCTTTCTGATGAAAATAAAGTTAAATTCAATAGTCTACGATGATTATTAAGAAAGTTGCATTTTTTAACAAAATTTTCAAGGGGGTTAGTCATGTTTTTTTTCACGATTTCATCAAAAATTATTAATCTCTAATCCGACTAATTGACGTACGAGGAGCTCAGATTTGCAAACTGCGTTCAATTTGGAGTTTTCGTTTGGCCGCTACGGCCGATCAAAATCTCCAAAATCAATTATTTTCGTAAATTTTCAAAAATGTTCACTGTGACTGACTAATTTTTTTGCCATTGAAGTTAGCTGAAATTTTTAAGCGGCAATCGATTTCTCTCGTCTTTCTGATGAAAATAAAGTTAAATTCAATAGTCTACGATGATTATTAAGAAAGTTGCATTTTTTAACAAAATTTCCAAGGGGGTTAGTCATGTTTTTTTTCACGATTTCATCAAAAATTATTAATCTCTAAGCCGACTAATTGACGTACGAGGAGCTCAGATTTGCAAACCGCGTTCAATTTGGAGTTTTCGTTTGGCCGCTACGGCCGATCAAAGTCTAAAAAATCAATTATTTTCGTAAATTTTCAAAAATGTTCACTGTGACTGACTAATTTTTTTGCTATTGAAGTTAGCTGAAATTTTTAAGCGGCAATCGATTTCTCTCGTCTTTCTGATGAAAATAAAGTTAAATTCAATAGTCTACGATGATTATTAAGAAAGTTGCATTTTTTAACAAAATTTTCAAGGGGGTTAGTCATGTTTTTTTTCACGATTTCATCAAAAATTATTAATCTCTAATCCGACTAATTGACGTACGAGGAGCTCAGATTTGCAAACTGCGTTCAATTTGGAGTTTTCGTTTGGCCGCTACGGCCGATCAAAATCTCCAAAATCAATTATTTTCGTAAATTTTCAAAAATGTTCACTGTGACTGACTAATTTTTTTGCCATTGAAGTTAGCTGAAATTTTTTAGCGGCAATCGATTTCTCTCGTCTTTCTGATGAAAATAAAGTTAAATTCAATAGTCTACGATGATTATTAAGAAAGTTGCATTTTTTAACAAAATTTCCAAGGGGGTTAGTCATGTTTTTTTTCACGATTTCATCAAAAATTATTAATCTCTAATCTGACTAATTGACATACGAGGAGCTCAGATTTGCAAACCGCGTTCAATTTGGAGTTTTCGTTTGGCCGCTACGGCCGATCAAAATCTCCAAAATCAATTATTTTCGTAAATTTTCAAAAATGTTCACTGTGACTGACTAATTTTTTTGCCATTGAAGTTAGCTGAAATTTTTTAGCCGCAATCGATTTCTCTCGTCTTTCTGATGAAAATAAAGTTAAATTCAATAGTCTACGATGATTATTAAGAAAGTTGCATTTTTTAACAAAATTTCCAAGGGGGTTAGTCATGTTTTTTTTCACGATTTCATCAAAAATTATTAATCTCTAATCTGACTAATTGACATACGAGGAGCTCAGATTTGCAAACCGCGTTCAATTTGGAGTTTTCGTTTGGCCGCTACGGCCGATCAAAATCTCCAAAATCAATTATATTCGTAAATTTTCAAAAATGTTCACTGTGACTGACTAATTTTTTTGCCATTGAAGTTAGCTGAAATTTTTTAGCGGCAATCGATTTCTCTCGTCTTTCTGATGAAAATAAAGTTAAATTCAATAGTCTACGATGATTATTAAGAAAGTTGCATTTTTTAACAAAATTTTCAAGGGGGTTAGTCATGTTTTTTTTCACGATTTCATCAAAAATTATTAATCTCTAATCCGACTAATTGACGTACGAGGAGCTCAGATTTGCAAACCGCGTTCAATTTGGAGTTTTCGTTAGGCCGCTACGGCCGATCAAAGTCTGAAAAATCAATTATTTTCGTAAATTTTCAAAAATGTTCACTGTGACTGACTAATTTTTTTGCCATTGAAGTTAGCTGAAATTTTTTGCGGCAATCGATTTCTCTCGTCTTTCTGATGAAAATAAAGTTAAATTCAATAGTCTACGATGATTATTAAGAAAGTTGCATTTTTTAACAAAATTTCCAAGGGGGTTAGTCATGTTTTTTTTCACGATTTCATCAAAAGTTATTAATCTCTAATCTGACTAATTGACATACGAGGAGCTCAGATTTGCAAACCGCGTTCAATTTGGAGTTTTCGTTTGGCCGCTACGGCCGATCAAAATCTCCAAAATCAAATATTTTCGTAAATTTTCAAAAATGTTCACTGTGACTGACTAATTTTTTTGCCATTGAAGTTAGCTGAAATTTCTTAGCGGCAATCGATTTCTCTCGTCTTTCTGATGAAAATAAAGTTAAATTCAATAGTCTACGATGATTATTAAGAAAGTTGCATTTTTTAACAAAATTTCCAAGGGGGTTAGTCATGTTTTTTTTCAGGATTTCATCAAAAATTATTAATCTCTAATCTGACTAATTGACATACGAGGAGCTCAGATTTGCAAACCGCGTTCAATTTGGAGTTTTCGTTTGGCCGCTACGGCCGATCAAAATCTCCAAAATCAATTATTTTCGTAAATTTTCAAAAATGTTCACTGTGACTGACTAATTTTTTAGCCATTGAAGTTAGCTGAAATTTTTTAGCGGCAATCGATTTCTCTCGTCTTTCTGATGAAAATAAAGTTAAATTCAATAGTCTACGATGATTATTAAGAAAGTTGCATTTTTTAACAAAATTTCCAAGGGGGTTAGTCATGTTTTTTTTCACGATTTCATCAAAAATTATTAATCTCTAATCCGACTAATTGACGTACGAGGAGCTCAGATTTGCAAACCGCGTTCAATTTGGAGTTTTTGTTTGGCCGCTACGGCCGATCAAAATCTCCAAAATCAATTATTTTCGTAAATTTTCAAAAATGTTCACTGTGACTGACTAATTTTTTTGCCATTGAAGTTAGCTGAAATTTTTTAGCGGCAATCGATTTCTCTCGTCTTTCTGATGAAAATAAAGTTAAATTCAATAGTCTACGATGATTATTAAGAAAGTTGCATTTTTTAACAAAATTTCCAAGGGGGTTAGTCATGTTTTTTTTCACGATTTCATCAAAAATTATTAATCTCTAATCTGACTAATTGACATACGAGGAGCTCAGATTTGCAAACCGCGTTCAATTTGGAGTTTTCGTTTGGCCGCTACGGCCGATCAAAATCTCCAAAATCAATTATTTTCGTAAATTTTCAAAAATGTTCACTGTGACTGA
The DNA here is from genome assembly GCA_910593695.2 of Ocypus olens. Lineage (NCBI taxonomy): Eukaryota > Metazoa > Arthropoda > Insecta > Coleoptera > Staphylinidae > Ocypus > Ocypus olens. Next base: position 5,805,407 of record OU343050.1, read on the forward strand.
CTAATTTTTTTGCCATTGAAGTTAGCTGAAATTTTTTAGCGGCAATCGATTTCTCTCGTCTTTCTGATGAAAATAAAGTTAAATTCAATAGTCTACGATGATTATTAAGAAAGTTGCATTTTTTAACAAAATTTTCAAGGGGGTTGGTTAGTCATGTTTTTTTTCACGATTTCATCAAAAATTATTAATCTCTAATCCGACTAATTGACGTACGAGGAGCTCAGATTTGCAAACCGCGTTCAATTTGGAGTTTTCGTTTGGCTGCTACGGCCGATCAAAGTCTAAAAAATCAATTATTTTCGTAAATTTTCAAAAATGTTCACTGTGACTGACTAATTTTTTTGCCATTGAAGTTAGCTGAAATTTTTTAGCGGCAATCGTTTTCTCTCGTCTTTCTGATGAAAATAAAGTTAAATTCAATAGTCTACGATGATTATTAAGAAAGTTGCATTTTTTAACAAAATTTCCAAGGGGGTTAGTCATGTTTTTTTTCACGATTTCATCAAAAATTATTAATCTCTAATCTGACTAATTGACATACGAGGAGCTCAGATTTGCAAACCGCGTTCAATTTGGAGTTTTCGTTTGGCCGCTACGGCCGATCAAAATCTCCAAAATCAATTATTTTCGTAAATTTTCAAAAATGTTCACTGTGACTGACTAATTTTTTTGCCATTGAAGTTAGCTGAATTTTTTTAGCGGAAATCGATTTCTTTCGTCTTTCTGATGAAAATAAAGTTAAATTCAATAGTCTACGATGATTATTAAGAAAGTTGCATTTTTTAACAAAATTTCCAAGGTCATGTTTTTTTTCACGATTTCATCAAAAATTATTAATCTCTAATCCGACTAATTGACGTACGAGGAGCTCAGATTTGCAAACCGCGTTCAATTTGGAGTTTTCGTTTGGCCGCTACGGCCGATCAAAGTCTAAAAAATCAATTATTTTCGTAAATTTTCAAAAATGTTCACTGTGACTGACTAATTTTTTTGCCATTGAAGTTAGCTGAAATTTTTTAGCGGCAATCGATTTCTCTCGTCTTTCTGATGAAAATAAAGTTAAATTCAATTGTCTACGATGATTATTAAGAAAGTTGCATTTTTTAACAAAATTTCCATTTTTTTTTTCACAATCTCATCAAAAATTATTAATCTCTAATCCGACTAATTGACGTACGAGGAGCTCAGATTTGCATACCGCGTTCAATTTGGAGTTTTCGTTTGGCCGCTACGGCCGATCAAAGTCTGAAAAATCAATTATTTTCGTAAATTTTCAAAAATGTTCACTATGACTGACTAATTTTTTTGCCATTGAAGTTAGCTGAAATTTTTTAGCGACAATAGATTTCTCTCGTCTTTCTGATGAAAATAAAGTTAAATTCAATAGTCTACGATGATTATTAAGAAAGTTGCATTTTTTAACAAAATTTCCAAGGGGGTTAGTCATGTTTTTTTTCACGATTTCATCAAAAATTATTAATCTCTAATCTGACTAATTGACATACGAGGAGCTCAGATTTGCAAACCGCGTTCAATTTGGAGTTTTCGTTTGGCCGCTACGGCCGATCAAAATCTCCAAAATCAATTATTTTCGTAAATTTTCAAAAATGTTCACTGTGACTGACTAATTTTTTTGCCATTGAAGTTAGCTGAAATTTTTTAGCGGCAATCGATTTCTCTCGTCTTTCTGATGAAAATAAAGTTAAATTCAATAGTCTACGATGATTATTAAGAAAGTTGCATTTTTTAACAAAATTTTCAAGGGGGTTAGTCATGTTTTTTTTCACGATTTCATCAAAAATTATTAATCTCTAATCCGACTAATTGACGTACGAGGAGCTCAGATTTGCAAACCGCGTTCAATTTGGAGTTTTCGTTTGGCCGCTACGGCCGATCAAAATCTCCAAAATCAATTATTTTCGTAAATTTTCAAAAATGTTCACTGTGACTGACTAATTTTTTTGCCATTGAAGTTAGCTGAAATTTTTTAGCGGCAATCGATTTCTCTCGTCTTTCTGATGAAAATAAAGTTAAATTCAATAGTCTACGATGATTATTAAGAAAGTTGCATTTTTTAACAAAATTTCCAAGGGGGTTAGTCATGTTTTTTTTCACGATTTCATCAAAAATTATTAATCTCTAATCTGACTAATTGACATACGAGGAGCTCAGATTTGCAAACCGCGTTCAATTTGGAGTTTTCGTTTGGCCGCTACGGCCGATCAAAATCTCCAAAATCAATTATTTTCGTAAATTTTCAAAAATGTTCACTGTGACTGACTAATTTTTTTGCCATTGAAGTTAGCTGAAATTTTTTAGCGGCAATCGATTTCTCTCGTCTTTCTGATGAAAATAAAGTTAAATTCAATAGTCTACGATGATTATTAAGAAAGTTGCATTTTTTAACAAAATTTTCAAGGGGGTTAGTCATGTTTTTTTTCACGATTTCATCAAAAATTATTAATCTCTAATCCGACTAATTGACGTACGAGGAGCTCAGATTTGCAAACCGCGTTCAATTTGGAGTTTTCGTTTGGCCGCTACGGCCGATCAAAGTCTAAAAAATCAATTATTTTCGTAAATTTTCAAAAATGTTCACTGTGACTGACTAATTTTTTTGCCATTGAAGTTAGCTGAAATTTTTTAGCGGCAATCGATTTCTCTCGTCTTTCTGATGAAAATGAAGTTAAATTCAATAGTCTACGATGATTATTAAGAAAGTTGCATTTTTTAACAAAACTTCCAAGGGGGTTAGTCATGTTTTTTTTCACGATTTCATCAAAAATTATTAATCTCTAATCCGACTAATTGACGTACGAGGAGCTCAGATTTGCAAACCGCGTTCAATTTGGAGTTTTCGTTTGGCCGCTACGGCCGATCAAAGTCTAAAAAATCAATTATTTTCGTAAATTTTCAAAAATGTTCACTGTGACTGACTAATTTTTTTGCCATTGAAGTTAGCTGAAATTTTTTAGCGGCAATCGATTTCTCTCGTCTTTCTGATGAAAATAAAGTTAAATTCAATAGTCTACGATGATTATTAAGAAAGTTGCATTTTTTAACAAAATTTCCAAGGGGGTTAGTCATGTTTTTTTTCACGATTTCATCAAAAATTATTAATCTCTAATCCGACTAATTGACGTACGAGGAGCTCAGATTTGCAAACCGCGTTCAATTTGGAGTTTTCGTTTGGCCGCTACGGCCGATCAAAGTCTAAAAAATCAATTATTTTCGTAAATTTTCAAAAATGTTCACTGTGACTGACTAATTTTTTTGCCATTGAAGTTAGCTGAAATTTTTTAGCGGCAATCGATTTCTCTCGTCTTTCTGATGAAAATGAAGTTAAATTCAATAGTCTACGATGATTATTAAGAAAGTTGCATTTTTTAACAAAATTTCCAAGGGGGTTAGTCATGTTTTTTTTCACGATTTCATCAAAAATTATTAATCTCTAATCCGACTAATTGACGTACGAGGAGCTCAGATTTGCAAACCGCGTTCAATTTGGAGTTTTCGTTTGGCCGCTACGGCCGATCAAAGTCTAAAAAATCAATTATTTTCGTAAATTTTCAAAAATGTTCACTGTGACTGACTAATTTTTTTGCCATTGAAGTTAGCTGAAATTTTTTAGCGGCAATCGATTTCTCTCGTCTTTCTGATGAAAATAAAGTTAAATTCAATAGTCTACGATGATTATTAAGAAAGTTGCATTTTTTAACAAAATTTCCAAGGGGGTTAGTCATGTTTTTTTTCACGATTTCATCAAAAATTATTAATCTCTAATCCGACTAATTGACGTACGAGGAGCTCAGATTTGCAAACCGCGTTCAATTTGGAGTTTTCGTTTGGCCGCTACGGCCGATCAAAGTCTGAAAAATCAATTATTTTCGTAAATTTTCAAAAATGTTCACTGTGACTGACTAATTTTTTTGCCATTGAAGTTAGCTGAAATTTTTTAGCGGCAATCGATTTCTCTCGTCTTTCTGATGAAAATAAAGTTAAATTCAATAGTCTACGATGATTATTAAGAAAGTTGCATTTTTAACAAAATTTCCAAGGGGGTTAGTCATGTTTTTTTTCACAATTTCATCAAAAATTATTAATCTCTAATCCGACTAATTGAAGTACGAGGAGCTCAGATTTGCAAACCGCGTTCAATTTGGAGTTTTCGTTTGGCCGCTACGGCCGATCGAAGTCTGAAAAATCAATTATTTTCGTAAATTTTCAAAAATGTTCACTGTGACTGACTAATTTTTTTGCCATTGAAGTTAGCTGAAATTTTTTTAGCGGCAATCGATTTCTCTCGTCTTTCTGATGAAAATAAAGTTAAATTCAATAGTCTACGATGATTATTAAGAAAGTTGCATTTTTTAACAAAATTTCCAAGGGGGTTAGTCATGTTTTTTTTCACGATTTGATCAAAAATTATTAATCTCTAATCCGACTAATTGACGTACGAGGAGCTCAGATTTGCAAACCGCGTTCAATTTGGAGTTTTCGTTTGGCCGCTACTGCCGATCAAAGTTTGAAAAATCAATTATTTTCGTAAATTTTCAAAAATGTTCACTGTGACTGATTAATTTTTTTGCCATTGAAGTTAGCTGAATTTTTTTAGCGGCAATCGATTTCTCTCGTCTTTCTGATCAAAATAAAGTTAAATTCAATAGTCTACGATGATTATTAAGAAAGTTGCATTTTTTAACAAAATTTCCAAGGGGTTGGGTTAGTCATGTTTTTTTTCACGATTTCATCAAAAATTATTAATCCCTAGTCCGACTAATTGACGTACGAGGAGCTCAGATTTGCAAACCGCGTTCAATTTGGAGTTTTCGTTTGGCCGCTACGGCCGATCAAAGTCTAAAAAATCAATTATTTTCGTAAATTTTCAAAAATGTTCACTGTGACTGACTAATTTTTTTGCCATTGAAGTTAGCTGAAATTTTTTAGCGGCAATCGATTTCTCTCGTCTTTCTGATGAAAATAAAGTTAAATTCAATAGTCTACGATGATTATTAAGAAAGTTGCATTTTTTAACAAAATTTCCAAGGGGGTTAGTCATGTTTTTTTTTCACGATTTCATCAAAAATTATTAATCACTAATCCGACTAATTGATGTACGAGGAGCTCAGATTTGCAAACCGCCTTCAATTTGGAGTTTTCGTTTGGCCGCTACGGCCGATCAAACTCTAAAAAATCAATTATTTTCGTAAATTTTCAAAAATGTTCACTGTGACTGACTAATTTTTTTGCCATTGAAGTTAGCTAAATTTTTTTAGCGGCAATCGATTTCTCTCGTCTTTCTGATGAAAATAAAGTTAAATTCAATAGTCTACGATGATTATTAAGAAAGTTGCATTTTTTAACAAAATTTCCAAGGGGGTTAGTCATGTTTTTTTTCAGGATTTCATCAAAAATTATTAATCTCTAATCTGACTAATTGACATACGAGGAGCTCAGATTTGCAAACCGCGTTCAATTTGGAGTTTTCGTTTGGCCGCTACGGCCGATCAAAATCTCCAAAATCAATTATTTTCGTAAATTTTCAAAAATGTTCACTGTGACTGACTAATTTTTTTGCCATTGAAGTTAGCTAAATTTTTTTAGCGGCAATCGATTTCTCTCGTCTTTCTGATGAAAATAAAGTTAAATTCAATAGTCTACGATGATTATTAAGAAAGTTGCATTTTTTAACAAAATTTCCAAGGGGGTTAGTCATGTTTTTTTTCACGATTTCATCAAAAATTATTAATCTCTAATCCGACTAATTGACGTACGAGGAGCTCAGATTTGCAAACCGCGTTCAATTTGGAGTTTTCGTTTGGCCGCTACGGCCGATCAAAGTCTAAAAAATCAATTATTTTCGTAAATTTTCAAAAATGTTCACTGTGACTGACTAATTTTTTTGCCATTGAAGTTAGCTGAAATTTTTTAGCGGCAATCGATTTCTCTCGTCTTTCTGATGAAAATAAAGTTAAATTCAATAGTGTACGATGATTATTAAGAAAGTTGCATTTTTTTAACAAAATTTCCAAGGGGGTTAGTCATGTTTTTTTTCACAATTTCATCAAAAATTATTAATCTCTAATCCGACTAATTGACGTACGAGGAGCTCAGATTTGCAAACCGCGTTCAATTTGGAGTTTTCGTTTGGCCGCTACGGCCGATCAAAGTCTGAAAAATCAATTATTTTCGTAAATTTTCAAAAATGTTCACTGTGACTGACTAATTTTTTTGCCATTGAAGTTAGCTGAAATTTTTTAGCGGCAATCGATTTCTCTCGTCTTTCTGATGAAAATAAAGTTAAATTCAATAGTCTACGATGATTATTAAGAAAGTTGCATTTTTTAACAAAATTTCCAAGGGGGTTAGTCATGTTTTTTTTCACAATTTCATCAAAAATTATTAATATCTAATCCGACTAATTGAAGTACGAGGAGCTCAGATTTGCAAACGGCGTTCAATTTGGAGTTTTCGTTTGGCCGCTACGGCCGATCGAAGTCTGAAAAATCAATTATTTTCGTAAATTTTCAAAAATTTTCACTGTGACTGACTAATTTTTTTGCCATTGAAGTTAGCTGAAATTTTTTAGCGGCAATCGATTTCTCTCGTCTTTCTGATGAAAATAAAGTTAAATTCAATAGTCTACGATGATTATTAAGAAAGTTGCATTTTTTAACAAAATTTCCAAGGGGGTTAGTCATGTTTTTTTTCACGATTTGATCAAAAATTATTAATCTCTAATCCGACTAATTGACGTACGAGGAGCTCAGATTTGCAAACCGCGTTCAATTTGGAGTTTTCGTTTGGCCGCTACGGCCGATCAAAGTCTGAAAAATCAATTATTTTCGTAAATTTTCAAAAATGTTCACTGTGACTGACTAATTTTTTTGCTATTGAAGTTAGCTGAAATTTTTTAGCGGCAATCGATTTCTCTCGTCTTTCTGATGAAAATAAAGTTAAATTCAATAGTCTACGATGATTATTAAGAAAGTTGCATTTTTTAACAAAATTTCCAAGGGGGTTGTTTTTTTTCACGATTTTATCAAAAATTATTAATCACTAATCCGACTAATTGACGTACGAGGAGCTCAGATTTCCAAACCGTGTTCAATTTGGAGTTTTCGTTTGGCCGCTACGGCCGATCAAAATCTCCAAAATCAATTATTTTCGTAAATTTTCAAAAATGTTCACTGTGACTGACTAATTTTTTTGCCATTGAAGTTAGCTGAAATTTTTTAGCGGCAATAGATTTCTCTCGTCTTTCTGATGAAAATAAAGTTAAATTCAATAGTCTACGATGATTATTAAGAAAGTTGCATTTTTTAACAAAATTTCCAAGGGGGTTGGTCATGTTTTTTTTCACGATTTCATCAAAAATTATTAATCTCTAATCCGACTAATTGACGTACGAGGGGCTCAGATTTGCAAACCGAGTTCAATTTGGAGTTTTCGTTTGGCCGCTACGGCCGATCAAAATCTCCAAAATCAATTATTTTCGTAAATTTTCAAAAATGTTCACTGTGACTGACTAATTTTTTTGCCATTGAAGTTAGCTGAATTTTTTTTAGCGGCAATCGATTTCTCTCGTCTTTCTGATGAAAATAAAGTTAAATTCAATAGTCTACGATGATTATTAAGAAAGTTGCATTTTTTAACAAAATTTCCAAGGGGGTTAGTCATGTTTTTTTTCACGATTTGATCAAAAATTATTAATCTCTAATCCGACTAATTGACGTACGAGGAGCTCAGATTTGCAAACCGCGTTCAATTTGGAGTTTTCGTTTGGCCGCTACGGCCGATCGAAGTCTGAAAAATCAATTATTTTCGTAAATTTTCAAAAATGTTCACTGTGACTGACTAATTTTTTTGCCATTGAAGTTAGCTGAAATTTTTTAGCGGCAATCGATTTCTCTCGTCTTTCTGATGAAAATAAAGTTAAATTCAATAGTCTACGATGATTATTAAGAAAGTTGCATTTTTTAACAAAATTTCCAAGGGGGTTAGTCATGTTTTTTTTCACGATTTGATCAAAAATTATTAATCTCTAATCCGACTAATTGACGTACGAGGAGCTCAGATTTGCAAACCGCGTTCAATTTGGAGTTTTCGTTTGGCCGCTACGGCCGATCAAAGTCTGAAAAATCAATTATTTTCGTAAATTTTCAAAAATGTTCACTGTGACTGACTAATTTTTTTGCTATTGAAGTTAGCTGAAATTTTTTAGCGGCAATCGATTTCTCTCGTCTTTCTGATGAAAATAAACTTAAATTCAATAGTCTACGATGATTATTAAGAAAGTTGCATTTTTTAACAAAATTTCCAAGGGGGTTAGTCATGTTTTTTTTCACGATTTTATCAAAAATTATTAATCACTAATCCGACTAATTGACGTACGAGGAGCTCAGATTTCCAAACCGTGTTCAATTTGGAGTTTTCGTTTGGCCGCTACGGCCGATCAAAATCTCCAAAATCAATTATTTTCGTAAATTTTCAAAAATGTTCACTGTGACTGACTAATTTTTTTGCCATTGAAGTTAGCTGAAATTTTTTAGCGGCAATAGATTTCTCTCGTCTTTCTGATGAAAATAAAGTTAAATTCAATAGTCTACGATGATTATTAAGAAAGTTGCATTTTTTAACAAAATTTCCAAGGGGGTTAGTCATGTTTTTTTTCACGATTTGATCAAAAATTATTAATCTCTAATCCGACTAATTGACGTACGAGGAGCTCAGATTTGCAAACCGCGTTCAATTTGGAGTTTTCGTTTGGCCGCTACGGCCGATCAAAGTCTGAAAAATCAATTATTTTCGTTAATTTTCAAAAATGTTCACTGTGACTGACTAATTTTTTTGCCATTGAAGTTAGCTGAAATTTTTTAGCGGCAATTGATTTCTCTCGTCTTTCTGATCAAAATAAAGTTAAATTCAATAGTCTACGATGATTATTAAGAAAGTTGCATTTTTTAACAAAATTTCCAAGGGGTTAGTCATGTTTTTTTTCACGATTTCATCAAAAATTATTAATCTCTAATCCGACTAATTGACGTACGAGGAGCTCAGATTTGCAAACCGCGTTCAATTTGGAGTTTTCGTTTGGCCGCTACGGCCGATCAAAGTCTAAAAAATCAATTATTTTCGTAAATTTTCAAAAATGTTCACTGTGACTGACTAATTTTTTTGCCATTGAAGTTAGCTGAAATTTTTTAGCGGCAATCGATTTCTCTCGTCTTTCTGATGAAAATAAAGTTAAATTCAATAGTCTACGATGATTATTAAGAAAGTTGCATTTTTTAACAAAATTTCCAAGGGGGTTGTTTTTTTTCACGATTTTATCAAAAATTATTAATCACTAATCCGACTAATTGACGTACGAGGAGCTCAGATTTCCAAACCGTGTTCAATTTGGAGTTTTCGTTTGGCCGCTACGGCCGATCAAAATCTCCAAAATCAATTATTTTCGTAAATTTTCAAAAATGTTCACTGTGACTGACTAATTTTTTTGCCATTGAAGTTAGCTGAAATTTTTTAGCGGCAATAGATTTCTCTCGTCTTTCTGATGAAAATAAAGTTAAATTCAATAGTCTACGATGATTATTAAGAAAGTTGCATTTTTTAACAAAATTTCCAAGGGGGTTGGTCATGTTTTTTTTCACGATTTCATCAAAAATTATTAATCTCTAATCCGACTAATTGACGTACGAGGGGCTCAGATTTGCAAACCGAGTTCAATTTGGAGTTTTCGTTTGGCCGCTACGGCCGATCAAAATCTCCAAAATCAATTATTTTCGTAAATTTTCAAAAATGTTCACTGTGACTGACTAATTTTTTTGCCATTGAAGTTAGCTGAATTTTTTTTAGCGGCAATCGATTTCTCTCGTCTTTCTGATGAAAATAAAGTTAAATTCAATAGTCTACGATGATTATTAAGAAAGTTGCATTTTTTAACAAAATTTCCAAGGGGGTTAGTCATGTTTTTTTTCACGATTTGATCAAAAATTATTAATCTCTAATCCGACTAATTGACGTACGAGGAGCTCAGATTTGCAAACCGCGTTCAATTTGGAGTTTTCGTTTGGCCGCTACGGCCGATCGAAGTCTGAAAAATCAATTATTTTCGTAAATTTTCAAAAATGTTCACTGTGACTGACTAATTTTTTTGCCATTGAAGTTAGCTGAAATTTTTTAGCGGCAATCGATTTCTCTCGTCTTTCTGATGAAAATAAAGTTAAATTCAATAGTCTACGATGATTATTAAGAAAGTTGCATTTTTTAACAAAATTTCCAAGGGGGTTAGTCATGTTTTTTTTCACGATTTGATCAAAAATTATTAATCTCTAATCCGACTAATTGACGTACGAGGAGCTCAGATTTGCAAACCGCGTTCAATTTGGAGTTTTCGTTTGGCCGCTACGGCCGATCAAAGTCTGAAAAATCAATTATTTTCGTAAATTTTCAAAAATGTTCACTGTGACTGACTAATTTTTTTGCTATTGAAGTTAGCTGAAATTTTTTAGCGGCAATCGATTTCTCTCGTCTTTCTGATGAAAATAAACTTAAATTCAATAGTCTACGATGATTATTAAGAAAGTTGCATTTTTTAACAAAATTTCCAAGGGGGTTAGTCATGTTTTTTTTCACGATTTTATCAAAAATTATTAATCACTAATCCGACTAATTGACGTACGAGGAGCTCAGATTTCCAAACCGTGTTCAATTTGGAGTTTTCGTTTGGCCGCTACGGCCGATCAAAATCTCCAAAATCAATTATTTTCGTAAATTTTCAAAAATGTTCACTGTGACTGACTAATTTTTTTGCCATTGAAGTTAGCTGAAATTTTTTAGCGGCAATAGATTTCTCTCGTCTTTCTGATGAAAATAAAGTTAAATTCAATAGTCTACGATGATTATTAAGAAAGTTGCATTTTTTAACAAAATTTCCAAGGGGGTTGGTCATGCTTTTTTTCACGATTTCATCAAAAATTATTAATCTCTAATCCGACTAATTGACGTACGAGGGGCTCAGATTTGCAAACCGAGTTCAATTTGGAGTTTTCGTTTGGCCGCTACGGCCGATCAAAATCTCCAAAATCAATTATTTTCGTAAATTTTCAAAAATGTTCACTGTGACTGACTAATTTTTTTGCCATTGAAGTTAGCTGAAATTTTTTTAGCGGCAATCGATTTCTCTCGTCTTTCTGATGAAAATAAAGTTAAATTCAATAGTCTACGATGATTATTAAGAAAGTTGCATTTTTTAACAAAATTTCCAAGGGGGTTAGTCATGTTTTTTTTCACGATTTGATCAAAAATTATTAATCTCTAATCCGACTAATTGACGTACGAGGAGCTCAGATTTGCAAACCGCGTTCAATTTGGAGTTTTCGTTTGGCCGCTACGGCCGATCAAAGTCTGAAAAATCAATTATTTTCGTTAATTTTCAAAAATGTTCACTGTGACTGACTAATTTTTTTGCCATTGAAGTTAGCTGAAATTTTTTAGCGGCAATCGATTTCTCTCGTCTTTCTGATGAAAATAAAGTTTAATTCAATAGTCTACGATGATTATTAAGAAAGTTGCATTTTTTAACAAAATTTCCAAGGGGGTTAGTCATGTTTTTTTTTCACGATTTCATCAAAAATTATTAATCACTAATCCGACTAATTGATGTACGAGGAGCTCAGATTTGCAAACCGCCTTCAATTTGGAGTTTTCGTTTGGCCGCTACGGCCGATCAAAGTCTAAAAAATCAATTATTTTCGTAAATTTTCAAAAATGTTCACTGTGACTGACTAATTTTTTTGCCATTGAAGTTAGCTGAAATTTTTTAGCGGCAATCGATTTCTCTCGTCTTTCTGATGAAAATAAAGTTAAATTCAATAGTCTACGATGATTATTAAGAAAGTTGCATTTTTTAACAAAATTTCCAAGGGGGTTAGTCATGTCTTTTTTCACGATTTCATCAAAAATTATTAATCTCTAATCTGACTAATTGACATACGAGGAGCTCAGATTTGCAAACCGCGTTCAATTTGGAGTTTTCGTTTGGCCGCTACGGCCGATCAAAATCTCCAAAATCAATTATTTTCGTAAATTTTCAAAAATGTTCACTGTGACTGACTAATTTTTTTGCCATTGAAGTTAGCTGAAATTTTTTAGCGGCAATCGATTTCTCCCGTCTTTCTGATGAAAATAAAGTTAAATTCAATAGTCTACGATGATTATTAAGAAAGTTGCATTTTTTAACAAAATTTCCAAGGGGGTTAGTCATGTTTTTTTTCACAATTTCATCAAAAATTATTAATCTCTAATCCGACTAATTGAAGTACGAGGAGCTCAGATTTGCAAACCGCGTTCAATTTGGAGTTTTCGTTTGGCCGCTACGGCCGATCGAAGTCTGAAAAATCAATTATTTTCGTAAATTTTCAAAAATGTTCACTGTGACTGACTAATTTTTTTGCCATTGAAGTTAGCTGAAATTTTTTAGCGGCAATCGATTTCTCTCGTCTTTCTGATGAAAATAAAGTTAAATTCAATAGTCTACGATGATTATTAAGAAAGTTGCATTTTTTAACAAAATTTCCAAGGGGGTCATGTTTTTTTCACGATTTGATCAAAAATTATTAATCTCTAATCCGACTAATTGACGTACGAGGAGCTCAGATTTGCAAACCGCGTTCAATTTGGAGTTTTCGTTTGGCCGCTACGGCCGATCAAAGTCTGAAAAATCAATTATTTTCGTAAATTTTCAAAAATGTTCACTGTGACTGACTAATTTTTTTGCTATTGAAGTTAGCTGAAATTTTTTAGCGGCAATCGATTTCTCTCGTCTTTCTGATGAAAATAAAGTTAAATTCAATAGTCTACGATGATTATTAAGAAAGTTGCATTTTTTAACAAAATTTCCAAGGGGGTTAGTCATGTTTTTTTTCACGATTTCATCAAAAATTATTAATCTCTAATCCGACTAATTGACGTACGAGGGGCTCAGATTTGCAAACCGAGTTCAATTTGGAGTTTTCGTTTGGCCGCTACGGCCGATCAAAGTCTGAAAAATCAATTATTTTCGTAAATTTTCAAAAATGTTCACTGTGACTGACTAATTTTTTTGCTATTGAAGTTAGCTGAAATTTTTTAGCGGCAATCGATTTCTCTCGTCTTTCTGATGAAAATAAAGTTAAATTCAATAGTCTACGATGATTATTAAGAAAGTTGCATTTTTTAACAAAATTTCCAAGGGGGTTAGTCATGTTTTTTTTCACGATTTTATCAAAAATTATTAATCACTAATCCGACTAATTGACGTACGAGGAGCTCAGATTTCCAAACCGTGTTCAATTTGGAGTTTTCGTTTGGCCGCTACGGCCGATCAAAATCTCCAAAATCAATTATTTTCGTAAATTTTCAAAAATGTTCACTGTGACTGACTAATTTTTTTGCCATTGAAGTTAGCTGAAATTTTTTAGCGGCAATAGATTTCTCTCGTCTTTCTGATGAAAATAAAGTTAAATTCAATAGTCTACGATGATTATTAAGAAAGTTGCATTTTTTAACAAAATTTCCAAGGGGGTTGGTCATGTTTTTTTTCACGATTTCATCAAAAATTATTAATCTCTAATCCGACTAATTGACGTACGAGGGGCTCAGATTTGCAAACCGAGTTCAATTTGGAGTTTTCGTTTGGCCGCTACGGCCGATCAAAATCTCCAAAATCAATTATTTTCGTAAATTTTCAAAAATGTTCACTGTGACTGACTAATTTTTTTGCCATTGAAGTTAGCTGAAATTTTTTTAGCGGCAATCGATTTCTCTCGTCTTTCTGATGAAAATAAAGTTAAATTCAATAGTCTACGATGATTATTAAGAAAGTTGCATTTTTTAACAAAATTTCCAAGGGGGTTAGTCATGTTTTTTTTCACGATTTGATCAAAAATTATTAATCTCTAATCCGACTAATTGACGTACGAGGAGCTCAGATTTGCAAACCGCGTTCAATTTGGAGTTTTCGTTTGGCCGCTACGGCCGATCAAAGTCTGAAAAATCAATTATTTTCGTTAATTTTCAAAAATGTTCACTGTGACTGACTAATTTTTTTGCCATTGAAGTTAGCTGAAATTTTTTAGCGGCAATTGATTTCTCTCGTCTTTCTGATCAAAATAAAGTTAAATTCAATAGTCTACGATGATTATTAAGAAAGTTGCATTTTTTAACAAAATTTCCAAGGGGTTAGTCATGTTTTTTTTCACGATTTCATCAAAAATTATTAATCTCTAATCCGACTAATTGACGTACGAGGAGCTCAGATTTGCAAACCGCGTTCAATTTGGAGTTTTCGTTTGGCCGCTACGGCCGATCAAAGTCTAAAAAATCAATTATTTTCGTAAATTTTCAAAAATGTTCACTGTGACTGACTAATTTTTTTGCCATTGAAGTTAGCTGAAATTTTTTAGCGGCAATCGATTTCTCTCGTCTTTCTGATGAAAATAAAGTTAAATTCAATAGTCTACGATGATTATTAAGAAAGTTGCATTTTTTAACAAAATTTCCAAGGGGGTTAGTCATGTTTTTTTTTCACGATTTCATCAAAAATTATAATAATAATTGATCTCTAATCCGACTAATTGATGTACGAGGAGCTCAGATTTGCAAACCGAGTTCAATTTGGAGTTTTCGTTTGGCCGCTACGGCCGATCAAAATCTCCAAAATCAATTATTTTCGTAAATTTTCAAAAATGTTCACTGTGACTGACTAATTTTTTTGCCATTGAAGTTAGCTGAAATTTTTTAGCGGCAATCGATTTCTCTCGTCTTTCTGATGAAAATAAAGTTAAATTCAATAGTCTACGATGATTATTAAGAAAGTTGCATTTTTTAACAAAATTTCCAAGGGGGTTAGTCATGTTTTTTTTTCACGATTTCATCAAAAATTATTAATCACTAATCCGACTAATTGATGTACGAGGAGCTCAGATTTGCAAACCGCCTTCAATTTGGAGTTTTCGTTTGGCCGCTACGGCCGATCAAAGTCTAAAAAATCAATTATTTTCGTAAATTTTCAAAAATGTTCACTGTGACTGACTAATTTTTTTGCCATTGAAGTTAGCTGAAATTTTTTAGCGGCAATCGATTTCTCTCGTCTTTCTGATGAAAATAAAGTTAAATTCAATAGTCTACGATGATTATTAAGAAAGTTGCATTTTTTAACAAAATTTCCAAGGGGGTTAGTCATGTCTTTTTTCACGATTTCATCAAAAATTATTAATCTCTAATCTGACTAATTGACATACGAGGAGCTCAGATTTGCAAACCGCGTTCAATTTGGAGTTTTCGTTTGGCCGCTACGGCCGATCAAAATCTCCAAAATCAATTATTTTCGTAAATTTTCAAAAATGTTCACTGTGACTGACTAATTTTTTTGCCATTGAAGTTAGCTGAATTTTTTTAGCGGCAATCGATTTCTCTCGTCTTTCTGATGAAAATAAAGTTAAATTCAATAGTCTACGATGATTATTAAGAAAGTTGCATTTTTTAACAAAATTTCCAAGGGGGTTAGTCATGTTTTTTTTCACAATTTCATCAAAAATTATTAATCTCTAATCCGACTAATTGAAGTACGAGGAGCTCAGATTTGCAAACCGCGTTCAATTTGGAGTTTTCGTTTGGCCGCTACGGCCGATCGAAGTCTGAAAAATCAATTATTTTCGTAAATTTTCAAAAATGTTCACTGTGACTGACTAATTTTTTTGCCATTGAAGTTAGCTGAAATTTTTTAGCGGCAATCGATTTCTCTCGTCTTTCTGATGAAAATAAAGTTAAATTCAATAGTCTACGATGATTATTAAGAAAGTTGCATTTTTTAACAAAATTTCCAAGGGGGTTAGTCATGTTTTTTTCACGATTTGATCAAAAATTATTAATCTCTAATCCGACTAATTGACGTACGAGGAGCTCAGATTTGCAAACCGCGTTCAATTTGGAGTTTTCGTTTGGCCGCTACGGCCGATCAAAGTCTGAAAAATCAATTATTTTCGTAAATTTTCAAAAATGTTCACTGTGACTGACTAATTTTTTTGCTATTGAAGTTAGCTGAAATTTTTTAGCGGCAATCGATTTCTCTCGTCTTTCTGATGAAAATAAAGTTAAATTCAATAGTCTACGATGATTATTAAGAAAGTTGCATTTTTTAACAAAATTTCCAAGGGGGTTAGTCATGTTTTTTTTCACGATTTCATCAAAAATTATTAATCTCTAATCCGACTAATTGACGTACGAGGGGCTCAGATTTGCAAACCGAGTTCAATTTGGAGTTTTCGTTTGGCCGCTACGGCCGATCAAAATCTCCAAAATCAATTATTTTCGTAAATTTTCAAAAATTTTCACTGTGACTGACTAATTTTTTTGCCATTGAAGTTAGCTGAAATTTTTTTAGCGGCAATCGATTTCTCTCGTCTTTCTGATGAAAATAAAGTTAAATTCAATAGTCTACGATGATTATTAAGAAAGTTGCATTTTTTAACAAAATTTCCAAGGGGGTTAGTCATGTTTTTTTTCACGATTTGATCAAAAATTATTAATCTCTAATCCGACTAATTGACGTACGAGGAGCTCAGATTTGCAAACCGCGTTCAATTTGGAGTTTTCGTTTGGCCGCTACGGCCGATCAAAGTCTGAAAAATCAATTATTTTCGTAAATTTTCAAAAATGTTCACTGTGACTGACTAATTTTTTTGCCATTGAAGTTAGCTGAAATTTTTTAGCGGCAATCGATTTCTCTCGTCTTTCTGATGAAAATAAAGTTAAATTCAATGGTCTACGATGATTATTAAGAAAGTTGTATTTTTTAACAAAATTTCCAAGGGGTTAGTCATGTTTTTTTTTCACGATTTCATCAAAAATTATTAATCACTAATCCGACTAATTGACGTACGAGGAGCTCAGATTTGCAAACCGCGTTCAATTTGGAGTTTTCGTTTGGCCGCTACGGCCGATCAAAGTCTAAAAAATCAATATTTCGTAAATTTTCAAAAATGTTCACTGTGACTGACTAATTTTTTTTGCCATTGAAGTTAGCTGAAATTTTTTAGCGGCAATCGATTTCTCTCGTCTTTCTGATGAAAATAAAGTTAAATTCAATTGTCTGACGATGATTATTAAGAAAGTTGCATTTTTTAACAAAATTTCCAAGGGGTTAGTCATGTCTTTTTTCACGATTTCATCAAAAATTATTAATCTCTAATCTGACTAATTGACATACGAGGAGCTCAGATTTGCAAACCGCGTTCAATTTGGAGTTTTCGTTTGGCCGCTACGGCCGATCAAAATCTCCAAAATCAATTATTTTCGTAAATTTTCAAAAATGTTCACTGTGACTGACTAATTTTTTTTGCCATGAAGTTAGCTGAAATTTTTAGCGGCAATCGATTTCTCTCGTCCTTTCTGATGAAAAATAAAGTTAAATTCAATAGTCTACGATGATTATTAAGAAAGTTGCATTTTTTAACAAAATTTCCAAGGGGGTTAGTCATGTTTTTTTTTCACAATTTCATCAAAAATTATTAATCTCTAATCCGACTAATTGAAGTACGAGGAGCTCAGATTTGCAAACCGCGTTCAATTTGGAGTTTTCGTTTGGCCGCTACGGCCGATCGAAGTCTGAAAAATCAATTATTTTTCGTAAATTTTCAAAAATGTTCACTGTGACTGACTAATTTTTTTGCCATTGAAGTTAGCTGAAATTTTTTAGCGGCAATCGATTTCTCTCGTCTTTCTGATGAAAATAAAGTTAAATTCAATAGTCTACGATGATTATTAAGAAAGTTGCATTTTTTAACAAAATTTCCAAGGGGTTAGTCATGTTTTTTTCACGATTTGATCAAAAATTATTAATCTCTAATCCGACTAATTGACGTACGAGGAGCTCAGATTTGCAAACCGCGTTTAATTTGGAGTTTTCGTTTGGCCGCTACGGCCGATCAAAGTCTGAAAAATCAATTATTTTCGTAAATTTTCAAAATGTTCACTGTGACTGACTAATTTTTTTGCTATTGAAGTTAGCTGAAATTTTTTAGCGGCAATCGATTTCTCTCGTCTTTCTGATGAAAATAAAGTTAAATTCAATAGTCTACGATGATTATTAAGAAAGTTGCATTTTTTAACAAAATTCCAAGGGGGTTAGTCATGTTTTTTTTCACGATTTCATCAAAAATTATTAATCTCTAATCCGACTAATTGACGTACGAGGGGCTCAGATTTGCAACCGAGTTCAATTTGGAGTTTTCGTTTGGCCGCTACGGCCGATCAAAATCTCCAAAATCAATTATTTTCGTAAATTTTCAAAAAATTTTCACTGTGACTGACTAATTTTTTGCCATTGAAGTTAGCTGAAATTTTTTTAGCGGCAATCGATTTCTCTCGTCTTTCTGATGAAAATAAAGTTAAATTCAATAGTCTACGATGATTATTAAGAAAGTTGCATTTTTTAACAAAATTTCCAAGGGGGTTAGTCATGTTTTTTTTCACGATTTGATCAAAAATTATTAATCTCTAATCCGACTAATTGACGTACGAGGAGCTCAGATTTGCAAACCGCGTTCAATTTGGAGTTTTCGTTTGGCCGCTACGGCCGATCAAAGTCTGAAAAATCAATTATATTCGTAAATTTTCAAAAATGTCACTGTGACTGACTAATTTTTTGCCATTGAAGTTAGCTGAAATTTTTTAGCGGCAATCGATTTCTCTCGTCTTTCTGATGAAAATAAAGTTAAATTCAATGGTCTACGATGATTATTAAGAAAGTTGCATTTTTTAACAAAATTTCCAAGGGTTAGTCATGTTTTTTTTTTCACGATTTCATCAAAAAATTATTAATCACTAATCCGACTAATTGACGTACGAGGAGCTCAGATTTGCAATCCGCGTTCAATTGGAGTTTTCGTTTGGCCGCTACGGCCGATCAAAGTCTAAAAAATCAATTATTTTCGTAAATTTTCAAAATGTTCACTGTGACTGACTAATTTTTTTGCCATTGAAGTTAGCTGAAATTTTTAGCGGCAATCGATTTCTCTCGTCTTTTCTGATGAAAAATAAGTTAAATTCAATAGTCTACGATGATTATTAAGAAAGTTGCATTTTTTAACAAAATTTCCAAGGGGGTTAGTCATGTCTTTTTTCACGATTTCATCAAAAAATTATTAATCTCTAATCTGAACTAATTGACATACGAGGAGCTCAGATTTGCAAACCGCGTTCAATTTGGAGTTTTCGTTTGGCCGCTACGGCCGATCAAAATCTCCAAAATCATTATTTTCGTAAAATTTTCAAATGTTCACTGTGACTGACTAATTTTTTTGCCATTGAAGTTAGCTGAAATTTTTTAGCGGCAAATCGATTTCTCTCGTCTTTCTGATGAAAATAAAGTTAAATTCAATAGTCTACGATGATTATTAAGGAAAGTTGCAATTTTTTAACAAATTTCCAAGGGGGTTAGTCATGTTTTTTTTTTTTTCACGATTTCATCAAAAATTATTAATCTCTAATCCGACTAATTGACGTACGAGGAGCTCAGATTTGCAAACCGCGTTCAATTTGGAGTTTTCGTTTGGCCGCTACGGCCGATCAAAATCTCCAAATCAATTATTTCGTAAATTTTCAAAAATGTTCACTGTGACTGACTAATTTTTTTGCCATTGAAGTTAGCTGAAATTTTTTAGCGGCAATCGATTTCTCTCGTCTTTCTGATGAAAATAAAGTTAAATTCAATAGTCTACGATGATTATTAAGAAAGTTGCATTTTTTAACAAAATTTCCAAGGGGGTTAGTCATGTTTTTTTTTCACGATTTCATCAAAAATTATTAATCACTAATCCGACTAATTGATGTACGAGGAGCTCAGATTTGCAAACCGCCTTCAATTTGGAATTTTCGTTTGGCCGCTACGGCCGATCAAAGTCTAAAAAATCAATTATTTTCGTAAATTTTCAAAAATGTTCACTGTGACTGACTAATTTTTTTGCCATTGAAGTTAGCTGAAATTTTTAGCGGCAATCGATTTCTCTCGTCTTGCTGATGAAAATAAAGTTAAATTCAATAGTCTACGATGATTATTAAGAAAGTTGCATTTTTTAACAAAATTTCCAAGGGGGGTTAGTCATGTCTTTTTTTCAACGATGTTCATCAAAATTATTAATCTCTAATCTGACTAATTGGACATACGAGGAGCTCAGATTTGCAAACGCGTTCAATTTGGAGTTTTCGTTTGGCCGCTACGGCCGATCAAAATCTCCAAAATCAATTATTTTCGTAAATTTTCAAAAATGTTCACTGTGACTGACTAATTTTTTTGCCATTGAAGTTAGCTGAAATTTTTTAGCGGCAATCGATTTCTCTCGTCTTTCTGATGAAAATAAAGTTAAATTCAATAGTCTACGATGATTATTAAGAAAGTTGCATTTTTTAACAAAATTTCCAAGGGGTAGTCATGTTTTTTTCACAATTTCATCAAAAATTATTAATCTCTAATCCGACTAATTGAAGTACGAGGAGCTCAGATTTGCAAACCGCGTTCAATTTGAGTTTTCGTTTGGCCGCTACGGCCGATCGAAGTCTGAAAAATCAATTATTTTCGTAAATTTCAAAAATGTTCACTGTGACTGACTAATTATTTTGCCATTGAAGTTAGCTGAAATTTTTTAGCGGCAATCGATTTCTCTCGTCTTTCTGGATGAAAATAAAGTTAAATTCAATAGTCTACGATGATTATTAAGAAAGTTGCATTTTTTAACAAAAATTTCCAAGGGGGTTAGTCATGTTTTTTTCACGATTTGATCAAAAATTATTATCTCTAATCCGACTAATTGACGTACGAGGAGCTCAGATTTGCAAACCGCGTTCAATTTGGAGTTTTCGTTTGGCCGCTACGGCCGATCAAAGTCTGAAAAATCAATTATTTTCGTAAATTTTCAAAAATGTTCACTGTGACTGACTAATTTTTTTGCCATTGAAGTTAGCTGAAATTTTTTAGCGGCAATCGATTTCTCTCGGTCTTTCTGATGAAAATAAAGTTAAATTCATGGTCTACGATGATTATTAAGAAAGTTGCATTTTTTAACAAAATTTCCAAGGGGGTAGTCATGTCTTTTTTCACGATTCATCAAAAATTATTAATCTCTAATCTGACTAATTGACTACGAGGAGCTCAGATTTGCAAACCGCGTTCAATTTGGAGTTTTCGTTTGGCCGCTACGGCCGATCAAAATCTCCAAAATCAATTATTTTCGTAAATTTTCAAAATGTTCACTGTGACTGACTAATTTTTTTGCCATTGAAGTTAGCTGAAATTTTTTAGCGGCAATCGATTTCTCTCGTCTTTCTGATGAAAATAAAGTTAAATTCAATAGTCTACGATG